>JAADXC010000602.1:0-16485 GCA_023336425.1 Phytopythium cucurbitacearum (nom. inval.) | reverse complement strand
GCGTCCGCGTCGGTGCTGCAGGTCAGCTCCGGTGGCGCGCGACGCCGTCATGGTGAGCGTGACGTGGTCGAGCCACTCGAGGTTGGGCGGCAATGATGCCGGCGCTGGCCGACGGCCTGACCCAGAGGCCAAGAAGGTCGGTCGCTGGTCGCTGAGGTCGATCATGGGGTCGGTCGGCCAGCAGCTCCGTCTGTCAGTCGGCAAATTCCAAAGTGTGGTCGACGTGATGGATGCGCACTCCCTCTGGCCACGGCCACTGTCGGTCGTGTCGGCACATGGAGGTGAGCGAGTAAGCAACGACGCGGTGATTATGAGCCAGCCAATGGCAGCGCGGCGTCGGTCTCTGCTCCCCACCAGGTGGGCGTCGTCGTCCGCCGGGTTTGACACGCACTCTCCTATCGACTGGACGCGGCAGGGAGGTGACGAGCCGAGCGCGTCAACCACCGTTGCCCACACCACAAGGCCGCGCGCCACGCTAACGACGCCAGGTGAATGTTCAGCGTGTCGCGGAGGTTGAAGCCGGCGCCAATTTTCGAGCTCCGTATGCCTCCGCAGCCACCAGTGGCGTGCGGCTCCGGCCGGATTTGCAGCCAGGTGGAGACGGAGTTGAAGCTGCCGAGAGCAAGTGAAGGTCCTCTTGCCGTCAAGAGCTCGGTCGGCGCCAGCCTGCTGGTCAGCTCAGCACTGCGCCGTCCCACTCGCAGCGCGACATCACGCGCGGTCGGTAGAGAAACGCGCGTCGAGAACGCGCAGAAGCCGCACGCTCTGCTTGGAGAGGCCGGCGCCGGCGTGGCGAAATCCGGTCGAGATCGCTGCGCGACTGGCAACACCTGGATTCCTCGAGGCGGGCGGCACACGCGCCGGACCAGTGGATTCATCCGAGCGGATTATCATGCAGTGCTGTTGACGAGCAATCGCTGACCCGAGGCGGCCGCGGTGCGATGTCAAATTTCGAGGGCAGGGCAACACGGCAACACGTCAAACTTGTTTCCAAGTGTTTTGTGGGCACTGCAGAGCCACTGTGCGGCCGAGGCGCGGCTCAACGTGCCCATCCCGGGATCACTCGCGTCGTTTCGCATAACTGCAGGGCCTCGAGTTCACCCACTGCCGGTGCATTTCGCAGACGCGCCGCCCTCGCGGAGGAGCAGACCAGTTGAAGGCACAGGTGCTCCATCTCAAGCGCGATGAGTGGCGGCGGCTTGTCCAACACCTTCCGCATTGCGGAGCGGCCGATCGTGTCGGTAACGGCCAGGCCGCACCCACGGCTTCAACCATTTGCAGAGCGTTGCGGAGTGCTGCGGAGCGGAGGTCGCGAAGCGTTTGGTCCGGTGTAAGGCCATCACGCGCCGCCTTGCAGCGGCAGTCCCACCCCACAACCTCCATCTCATCGGCGAGATTAGACGGGATGGAGCTGCGCTCGAGCATCGCCGCGACTGGCGGAGCCGGCGCCGGCTTTCGGCGGCCAGCCGGGCCAGCCTCCGGCCACCGTAGACGCGGCAGCTCCTCCACACACACCCGGTGCAGCGACATGTTGCGCCTGAACTCGACTTCAACAACTTTCATAATGTATGAACCATATTAAAATGTATCCTATCACCAAGATATTTCATCTTTTATTCACCTGTTTAAATGAATTCTCATGGATTCTTTGTCTAATATTGGGTGGTGTTGGCTGACGGCGGACTGCGACATGGACTGCTCAATGCTGGTCATCAGCAAGCGCTGGGCTACTCGCCGCTAGCAGGTTCCGCCACTTCGGCCATTTCCAGCTTTCGAACACTGAACGGAAGCATGGCGAGCTCGATCGTCACGGCTCCGCCCACCGCCGGCCGGCCGACGGCGCCGATGAGCGTCGCGTGGCTCGAGCTCATTGGGTTTGCCGTCTCCACCGCCCAACTCGGCAAGCGCGACGTGCGGTACGTGGTGGAGGCGCACCACCGGCCGTCCGACACGCGGTGGGAGATCCAGCGGACCTTCGACGAGCTCCAGCGGTTCCGGCGGTCGCTGCAGGCGGCGCTACAGCGCGGCCACCTCTGCAAGGCTCAATGTCCGTGGTTGTACTCGTTCGTGACGAGCTGCTTCCCCAAGCCGAGCCTCTTCCGATCGCCCACCAGCGACCGCGTGACTCGAGAGCGGTGTGAGCTACTGTCCACCTACTTTGAGACGCTGCGCACCGCGCTGCTGAATCGCGACAACCACCAGTGCGACGTGATGACGAGGGGAGTGGCCGAGACGGTCACGATCTTCGTCTGTGCTGGAGAATTCGAGCGCTTGCCGCTCAAGAAGTGGGCGATCGAGAGCCAGCAGGCGCAGCACCGATCCGCGAGTCTGTTTGACACGACCGCGACGGCCTCGGACGATGAAGAGGCAGCGAGGGAACCAATGGCCGAAGAATCGGTTGCCGCCGCACCGATGGCGAGTTGTGGAGTATGCGATCGACGACTCGATCGGCATTACACGACCAGGCTCAAGTGCGGCCACCAATTCCACGACGAGTGCCTTGTCGAGCGGCTCAACGCGTGCATGATGTGTCCCACCTGCGGTCGATCCGTTGCCAAGTAATTGATTACTCTCGAGCCGACGTCCTCAGTGCATCCATGCATGTGCGAGGGCCAATGAGGACGGGGTCCTGTGTTGTACGAATGAAAGTGCCTCACGGCTATCGTGCGAGCTACAGAGATCTCCGAGCGTTCGAGCAGAGATCCTCACGACTAAAGTTCGTTGCGATCACTGACACGGTCGATTCTTCGTGTCGTGATTGTCTGCTTGTTTATTCGTTTTTGTGGCCTTCAACCGACTTTCCAGACCCCGAATCAGGCTTTGTGGCGTACTTGACGATTTTGATTCGCTCTCAGTGACAGTGATGAACGCTGGCAATTGGCACAGATTGTTCAGAGACCTCAATACAACACGGCGAGTTTAATCGGTACGAATGGCCTTGTCGCCAGCAATTCGGTCAAACGGATGGCATTGATCGCAAATATGAATTGTATTCATTGCAGCTATTCATCCTTCCGTAGCTCGTCAACAGCTCAATAATGAAGAAGCGAAACGAGCATCTCTTTCGAGTGAAGGCGTCTAGCAAGGAACAACGCGTTGTCATTCTCCGTGACCGTCTCACCCACGTTTGCTTCATCTCCAAGCCTTCGAAGGATCAATTCGAGGCCGAAGGCAGTGACAGCAAGCAGGAGCGACGAATATCGGTCCCTTGAAGTTCTCGTTCAGCTGTGTGAAAATGTTCGTTGGACTGGAGGCGTTCAGCATTTGACTCTGCGGATCAGTGCTCGTACTCGGCAAACAGTCCGTCAACTGAATTCGAGTCTGCCCTCATGTTGCGCGTGCCGATCTTGACAAGCCCCAGTTGTACCGAGATCCTGAGGACCGGGTATGGTACAAAGCACACAGATACTGCAGCACCACACAGTCGACAATGCTAGTCACAGATTATCCCACAACGATTTTGTTCGAGAGGATTACAACGAACCTCGAGAGTGTTGGCGAGCTGGGTCAGATCCAAATGACTCTCCTTGAGCAGGATAACAACCTAGCGGATCAGCGTGTGTGCAGTTTCTTCTTGAGCGCGGCTGACACGAAATCGACGTCAAGTGGCACTGGTCTCGGTCTCGGCGTCGAGTTCGAGACTGATTTGACAGCTTCGATACCTCTAACGAAACGAGAATTGCATGATGCGCGCAACGGCAGTGTTCAACGGCATTCGCTCCGCAGGATCCATGCAGCACATTGACTGAATCAGCTCCCATTCGTCGCCTCGGAACTGCCTAGGTTTTTTCAGCAGCATGCCGCTCTTGACGTGGAATTTGACGGCCGCGTCCGGTAGTCGACCCCAGGGAAACTCACCAGTCACTGCCTCGACGATGCACATGGCGAACGAGAAGACGTCAGATGCGAAGGTTGGCCCGGCACCGTTGAGGCATTCAGGCGCCTTCCACCGGTAAGCGCCGACGGCTCCGCCGTTGCTAGAGCTCACACCTGCAGTATTTGGTTTGTGAACTGTAGCGAGTCCAAAGTCGGTGAGCTTCGGGGTTCCGTCGTCGCCGACGAGGATATTGTTGCACTTGAGATCGCCGTGGACGATTCCATTCCGGTGGAGATATTCGAGTCCATCGCCAACTGCAAATAAGAGCTTCCACACGTTGAAATTATCCTTGTCCTTTTGACGCTGGATAAACTCGATGAGAGTCCCATTTCTCGCGTACTCGCACACAAAGAAGCGATGGTGACCGACGTGACAGGCACCGTACATTTGCACCATATTTTAGTGTTTGAGCGCTCCCCAAATGTCGGCCTCCTGAACGAACTTCTCACCGTCGAGATCGTGATCTATGAATGCTTTCTTGACGACCACGCGCGTGCCCAGCCAGGTCCCGAGATGCACCGAACCGTAGGATCCACGAGCGAACTCATTGTGCTCATCGAACTCGACTTCGAGCTCAGGAAGAAACCACTTTGGCAGCTCGACCAACCCGACAATACCCTCGAGGCGAATGACCGCTGCTCGCATATTGGTCAATGTCTGCTCGCTGTACATCGAGCTATGGCGGGAGAGTTCGAATTGTAAGATCATCAAATCCTTGACCAATTCCTGCTGTGAGCAGTCAGGATTCACACTCGGAGCCAACGACTCGGACAACAACGTCGTTGTTCTGGTGGATGCGCCACCATTCATGGTCAGTTCGTGTGTGTGACTCGCAATTTCGCCCTTATAAGTGACACAAGTCGCAGCCTCGATGTCGTCGAGCTGCGCATGAAGACCCTGGAAAACATAGGCAGACTTCCGTGACGAAGCCAATTGTTCGACCCGAGAGCGTTGAGATCCATCACCTGTCCCCAATGAGCGTTCAAGGCAATTTGAAACGTCAGCAAGGCGAGTCAAACTATCCGAAGGACTGGACATCTTGTCGGTCATCTCGAAGACATTAGATATCCGCTCCAGTACGGTGCGAGAGGCATCTGATACACCAGGAATGCTTTCACTGCGCTCTCTGCATCGAACAAGGGTGCGCTCGATTGAAGCTTGAGGATCGGATTGAGCGAATTGGGAAGCATCGGCCACTGCACCTCTATCACGGTTAACAATTCCATCGTCAATCATATCTTGCTCCATCTCCGACAATTGTCGTAGTTCGTTGACCACGAAGTCCATCGAGACGCGATCTCGATAATCAGGAGCACATATTTGCTGAACCAGCCGTCGCCAGCGCAGGGGAAGATGCTCGATCGCGCTCGGCAACCGCAAACTCTCGAATGCTGCACTCAAACCTTCGCGAGAGGTGCACTCCCTGATCCAGGGCAATTCGCCAGTCAACACGTGGAGAATACACATTCCGAACGCGAACACATCACTCGGCTTGGACATAACGTTGCTGGCCAACTGCTCAGGCGATTGCCACCGCCAGAGATTACTGCGTTCCGCGTCACTGCGAACGAACATGTCACACACGCTCGTCTTCCATTTGAGAGATACCACGTGTGTTCCCATCAGTTTGCAGGTTGGGGTGTCATTACCCGAGTTGACAACCACAACCAGGTCGGATGATGTGAGGCTACAGACAACAGCATCACGGCTGTGGAGTAGTTGTAAGCCCAAAGCGGCCTCATACAGTAGCCTACACTTGTGCTCTTGTTTTACCGCCAAACGGGGAAGATACATAATGAGGGACGGCGCATAGTCGTAGACCACGAAAGGAGTTCCGACAAAGCAAGCATATCGGACCGGAACAATATTTGGGTGTGCCAAGCTGTCCAGAAGCGCCACTTGGCGGATGCAGCGTTCTTCACTCAAACTCGAGTCATCCGGCAAAAATGCTACATCAAAATCTTCGAATCCAATCTGCCAATGCTTGGACGCATTTTGGTTGTGAAGAAAGAAACACGGGTCAAACCACTCGGGAGCCGAGAGCGGTAGAATCTGGCTAGAGTGAGCGACCGATTCCAAAGCTAGATGGAGCTCCGCCAGCAAATTTGGGAAGGCACTACAATCGTGTTTGCCATCCACAATCTCCCTCGCCAACAGCATCACGGCCTCAAGTTGCTGTCTATCGTTATCCAGATGGAATTTTGGCTCGCTCCTCGATCCATCGTTTGTCATCAGTTTGCGGCACTCATTCAATTGATCTTCAAGCTCCTTGTTTAACTCAAACTCCCAATCGTGTTCATAATATGCCATGCCGGAGTCCAATATTCGGTTGACAGTCACGGCAGTTAGTGTCGACGTTCGCAATCGTGCAAGGCGCTTCAAAGCAGGTCCGTCGTCAATCTTGAGAAATTGGTGTGCATATTGGCGAATCCGATGCAGCTCCATACGTTCCAAGAACCTTGAACGACCAGCTTGATTCGCTATAAAGCAGCGGTTGAGCGTTTTCTGACCGACAATCATCTTGTCGTGTACGAGACCAAAGTCTAAGTTGCCATTACCCGCATTCATCTGGCTCGGTGTCAAGCTCCTTATCAAACTCGCCTGGAGGGAGTGTGCGTAACTCACAGCAGGTGACGGGTATCCCACCATACTCGCCTCGAGAGACGTATCCATTTGGCTGTCTGTCCAGCTCCTCTTCATACTCAATTCAGGACGGGCATTTGTCCGGTTGTCTGTCCAGTTTGACATCATATTCGAGTCAGGATGCACATTCATCCGGCAGGCTGTCAGGCTCCTCATCATTCTCGCCCCGGGAGCCGCCTGGTAACGAGACTGTGTCCGCTCTAAATATTCGTCACGGCCTCGATCCATTCGAATTCTCCTCAAAGTCCGATTAGACTTGGGCTTGACATCTTTCGCTAAGCTGCTCGAGTCTCTTGGGGTCGTCATCTGCTGTACCAGTCCAATGATATGCACAGATTTTGCTCGGGTTTGAATCAGATCGCACCACTGCACAGACTGAAGAGTGCAAGCTGTCTGTGTGCTGGTACAGATTCAGTCACAGAACCTCGACATCAGCTCCGCATGTCAGTTTAATTCAGATCGTCACTAACTAACCTCTGACACGACGATTCAGGCTTCCCCAGCTGACAAACGTTAGAATAATTGGGTCGTGCGGTCGAGGTGTCCTGCAATGCCCACCCCAACAAGAGATGATGAATGACGATGCTTCTGAGCGCTTGGAGCAGGCTGAAATCTATGTGAACCACCACATTGAACACCACGACACGCAGGATAATGAGTGTCAAGTTCGGCCTCAAGACCTTCATGTTGCCCACCACTATTTGTACTTACTTCAGGATATTCTGTCGGCGCACCAATTGAGGCACTTGGCAAATTGACCTTTGTCCAACAACTAGCAGCCCTCACACGAAGATGGAAGAACGGAACTGGAGCGTGCAGTGGGGCGAGGCAGCTTTTGCAAAGAGAAGAATGAATGAAATATATCAGCCACTCACGGTGGAATTTACTGAGATCACTTTTTGGGCACAAAGTGTAGCCAAGGCACCCCAACAATGTTCAGCATCAAACCAATAATTGCCGTTGAGAGGTATTTAGTCGAACTGGCAGCAACAACGAGCTCGCGAATGAAGTCTTGAGCTCGCGAATGAAGTCTCTGAGCTCGCGAATGAAGTCTCTACCTGTTGCGATCCACAGCCGCACAGAGGGGAGATTGCCAGGAACAATGACTCTGGTGCCGTATATTTTGTAGTGGCAACTCCAACCGTCACATGCATGGCGTGGGGTAAACCCAGTGAGAGAAAACCCCCATGCCTTACTCCAGTGGGAAAACCTCGGGCAATTGCCTTGACAGGTAGAAAAACACACTCAACCTATCTGGGTTAAACAGCATACAAACCAGCAATCCGCAACACTACCCTATGGGCAATTACCAGGAGCGCGGCCACCCATGTGATCCGAACTGCCCGGAACAAAAATCAATTCGAACACCTTCCCCCGCTGGTCGCGAAGACAGCGATCTATCAAGTCTACGCTACAATCAGCGCACACTTTCGGTCACTGCTCAGGAACGCAGATTCCGCGGAGCGAACCAAGTGGTCGCAGAGTCTAAGCCTTTTCCCAAACAACTCACGCTTTGGAAACTTCATTTCGAAGAACCGCAAGCTCTTCACATAGCGCAGACGTCAAAGGTACTTGGATCAAGAGGGACGTCTACAAGCCCTCCCTCAAGGCTAGATCGGTACAACATTTCCCAGACGATAGTCGAGCTCAGTCTCGCTGCCTTCGCCACACTTACTCGGATACCTAGTCGCTCCTCATGTGTATAGTAGCGGCGCAGTTTGCCACAGTTGAGAAGTCACTATACGATATTAAACACGGTAATCGTTTCCCTCCCGAACTGGCAGCAACAAGGCGAGCTTTCAGATCTCATGGCCTTGACTGGAATGTGCATTGTTTTGGCATTCTGGACAAAAATGCAAAGTGGTAAAAAAAAAACAATCAGATATCGCCGCTCAGGTGTTACGACATCTGAGCGTGTCCGTCACAGTTCAAGTAAAGGGGGGATATCTTGGGGTTTACTGTCTTGATGGTCGTTGATTGTCAGTGCCGCTCTTCCTTGCATCGATTCACTCTTTGCCATCTCTGCATGTCTAAAGGTATCCCTGGATTTGGCTTTAATCACAAGCTCGAGAGTGAACCTGCTGCCGAGTTGTTGAAGCGGAACGTGTGCAGCCGTTTAATCTTATCCAATGATCAGGTGAGCCAAAATATCGAGATGCTCGTTTGAGACTGACGAGTCAAAATAGCAATCCGCTGGCCAGTCAGTTGATCGGCATTAATGTCGTGGTTGCCGAGCACTTGCCATGTGACAATCCGAGACAAACATTGGTGACTCAATGTGTGGCATTGGTTATATCCGAGCTGTTTAGGGGTGATTTCCGATATCAAACAAAGACGTGTTTGCGTTTGAGTGTGCACGGATTGTGGCGGAGTATCTCGCAGGAGAAGTACCATACCTTGAGTTGGACACTTTTTCGGTCGCTATATGCAACTGAGAAGCAGTGACTAGTGGACTCTCTTTGCGTCGACTTCCTGGTGCATCCATCAAGTTCGGCAAATAGCCGAAGTGGCCTTAGCAGTTCCAAGACACCAAACAGGAGCTGATCGAGTCCATGTGCCGTTGGAATCGCAAAGACCAAATCCGATTTTGCGTCTGCAATCACTCTGATCATCCACTTCACTTCACGAATGACGACTAAACAACCGAGAAGTAGGCATTCACGCACACGTTTGATTCAATGGCGATCTAGACAGATCTACAGACTGAGCTGCACTTCTCGATCTGTGGACACCGGACGCTTACAGGGTGGCGCGGTTGTGCGACCCTTCGTAGTCGACGAACGGACCTTGGCCCAGCGGAGCGTCAGGGAATTTGTTGCTGACGGCCACCTTCAGGTGGTCCCAGTAAACCGTGCTCTTCAGCGCCGGCGTCTGGTACAGGTCGCGGAGATACTGAAGCATCACAATATCGTCAGCATTCCATCACCACCGCATTCGAGATTCAGTACAAATGAGACTCACCGCAACAATGTTGGCATGCTTCGTCAGGATCTCGTGGTTCTCCTTGGTCAGTCCCACATCGAGGCGGATGAGCGTGTGGAAGAGACGCACATCGGCCTCGGTGATGCCCGTGCCGACCAGGTACCGCTTGGTCGCGAGCTGCGCGTCGAGCTTCTCGAGTGCGAGGCGCGTGGCCTCGATGGCAGCCTGCTTGGCAGCCTCGTCTGTGGTAAACACCGAGCGGTAGTAGCTGCTGGTGACCTCGGCGACGATACCGTCGTTGGCCTCGTTCAGCTCATTCTCGAGAGCGGCCGGGACGAGGTCGACGTCCGACGGCACGAGCTCGCGGAACCCCGTGTTCAACGTGCGGAGGATGTCGGCCGACTCATTCGACACGATCGTCTGCTTCTTCTTGTCCCAGAGCACGGGGACCGTGAAGACGCGCGGCGTAGGGTCCACCTTCTCGTACAGGTCACGCACGAACTTGAACCCGTTGACCGTGTCGGGGATGGTGGCCTCGGTCGAGTACTCGAGGCCGTTGGCGCCAACGTAGGTCGCCGACTTGGCTGGGTCCGTGAACGTCCACCCGAGGTGAGTGTCGGTCGGGTCGTCCGGCTTGGTCTTCTGGTAGATCGGGTGCGCTACCGACAGGCCGATGACGTCCTCGAGGCCCTTGAGGTTGCGCGCCGACAGTGCGCGGCATGCGAACGGACACGAGTAAGTCACGTACAGGTGGTAGCGGCCTTTCTCGGCCGGGAACTCGGCATCGGCGTTCGGCTCAATGTACGAGCGGTACGGCGCGGGCTGTGCGGCGGCGGTGGCCATTGCTGCTCGGGTGGCGGCGAGAGGAGATCGAGGGGGCTTGCGCAGCAGGGAGCGGATCGGAGAGTGAGGTGGACCCCGCAGGAGCATTGCGGGGATTTGAACAAGTGCCGCGCAACGCTGGCTGACCGTTGCCAACGGGCGGAGGTGATTGGGGAGCGTATCCGAACCGTAGCCAAGTCGTTAGGTTCGAATATGACGTCATCCGTTGGATAACGGGATCCTGTTACAATGTATGGATCCTTTATGGTGTAGCACATTAATTTTGACACCACAGTAGAGGATACAGGTTTGGTGCTTTATATTTGTATATAATTGTAAATCTAGTGGAGATCGACATGGAACCATGCAGGATGATTAGGTATCCGGCACGTTGAAGTTTCGAATGCAGGTCCACGAGTGTTTGCTGAAGCTCTCGTAATCCAAATCATAACCAGCAACCATCGCAAGCAATTGCTATTTGCTCCTTAGGCATTATTCCCCTGCTCCAATGCATCTGCAGCTATCAGCCTCGCGCATATCTCTGGAGTGTGGTCAGTGGTCATCGCCGGCGACGGACGACTCGTCCTCTGCTGATCAGTCCGGCAGGGCAAGCGCTCCGACACCCTAGAGCTTGTCGCGACCGTGCGGCGCATCGTAGTCGACGTACGGTCCCTCAGCCGGCGTCGCGTTCGGGTTTCTGTTGACGAGTCCTATTTTGACGAGCGTCCAGTTGATCGTGTCCTTGAGTCCGTGGGTCTGGTACAAGTCACGCAGGAACTGTTTGGCAGACCAGTGTTAGCCACAACCACCACCACACTTTAGCACAAGACCGAAACAGACCACGTACCCCGACGATGTTGGCGCGCTCGGTGAGCACGGCCTGGCTGTCGCGGGGCAAATAGGCGTCGATGCGGAACAGCGTGTGGAACAGGCGCACGTCCGCTTCGGTGATTGCGTCGCCGACCAGATAGCGCTTGGCGGCGAGCACCGCGTCCAGCTTGTCGAACGTGGCGCGCGCGAATGCCTTCGCTTCAGCCTTGGCGAACTCGTCGTCCGCGAACATGATCTTGCCAAACGCCTGACCGACCTCCGCCACGATCCCCTCGTTCGCCTCGTCGAGCTCCTTCTCCAGTCCAGCCGGCACCAGATCGACGTCCGACGGCACCAAATTTCGGAATCCCGAATTGAATGTGCGGAGGATGTCGGCGGACTCGTTCGACACGATCGTCTGCTTCTTCTTGTCCCACAGAAGCGGCAGCGAGAAGAGTCGCGGCGTCTTGTCGACCTGTTCGTAGAGGTCGCGCACGAACACCGCGTCGTTGACGGTGTTGGGTGTGCAGCCCTCCGTCGGGTACACACGGCCGACACGGTCTTGGACTGAAGGCTCCTTGGCTGGGTCGATGAACTTCCACCCATAGTGGTCGTCGGCTGGGTCTTCAGGTCGCGTGCGCTGGTAGATCGGATGCGCCACCGTCACGCCCACCACATCTTGCAAACCCTTCAGCTTCAGCGCCGCTAGCGCGCGACCCGCAAACGGACAAGAGAACGAAAAGAAGAGGTGGTAGCGTCCAGCCTCTGCCGGGAACTCGGCGTCGGCGTTCGGCTCAATATACGAGCGGTACGGCTCGGGAGCAGCTTGAGTGGTCGTCGGCGGAGCCATCGGGGTGATAGACAGCGGCGTGGAGAGTGGTGTGAGGCTTGCAACTTGGAAGCGAATTGGAGAATGGGCAGCGGGCCTTGAAGCGCTGCGTTCAGTGCAAGGGATGTGATCCAGTTGGTCAGAGTGTGGTCGGCTCGTGGAGTGCTAGTGAACCATTGGATCTTGCTGAATCAGAGCCATGTTGAAGGCATTCGGTTTAGACTGGTGCTCCAATGGAAATGATGCCAGACGTAGTCGTGCAGCGGCGTGGGATGAAGACAGTCGACGATTTCCGTTGCCACGTAGCGAAGTGCGGCGGCAGCGCGACCTACGTGTCCACAGTCAGTAGTTGCTCGCTCGCTCGTTTGCGTCTGATGCATCGGCGGAAAGGCTCAAATTGACCATCGAGAATGCGTGGAAATTGAGTTTTGAAGGTATTGACTGCCTGGAACATCGCGTCGACGCCAAGCAGCCAATTGCCGGCGTCTCTCGCCATGACGTGGCCCAAGTCAAGTGACGGCCAGAGGAGGCTCAACGCGAATGGCTCGATTGGCAGAGCAAGACTGGGAGGCAACTTCAACTGCAAAATTCACATCAGGAATGCGCAACTCGATATGACCGCGCTGGGCAACGCGCTGTGCAACGCGAGAGCTACGCGCGGTCATGTGGGGCGTCGTAGTCGACCGACGGGCCGGACAGCACGGGACCCTGTGGGTT
This sequence comes from Phytopythium cucurbitacearum (nom. inval.), assembly GCA_023336425.1. Classification (NCBI taxonomy): domain Eukaryota; phylum Oomycota; class Peronosporomycetes; order Pythiales; family Pythiaceae; genus Phytopythium; species Phytopythium cucurbitacearum (nom. inval.). The sequence goes on along the minus strand of JAADXC010000602.1, from coordinate 3,865 downwards.
GTGGTTGATGAGCCCGAGGCGGAGGTGATCCCAGTTGACGGTGGCCTTGAACGCCGGCGTCTGGTACAGGTCGCGCAGGTACTGTTCAAGCAGCAAGACACGTCAGCACGCTAGCATCAACAACAATATGTCGTATGGAAACCCTCGCAATGCGTACCCCGACGACGTTCGGGAAGTCGTTGAGCGTCTTGGCGGCGCTGCGCTTGTCCAGCGCCACGTCCACTCGGATCAACAGGTGGAACAGCCGGATGTCAGCCTCAGTAATGGCGTCGCCGACGAGGAACCGGTTGTTCGCGAGCAGTTCGTCGGCCTTGGCGATCGCAGGCAGCACGTTGGCCAGTCCGGCCTGGGTCTCATCGGCCGAGTGTGCGAACGCAGCCTTGAAATACGGCTGGCTCACGGCGACGACGATGCCGCTGTTGGCCTCTTCCACCTGCTGCTCCAGCGCGGGAGGCAGCAGGTCGATGTCCGACGGCACCAAGTCGCGGAAGCCCGTGTTGAGCGTGCGCACAATGTCGGCCGACTCGTTCGACACGATCGTCCGCTTCTGCTTGTCCCACAGAATCGGCACCGAGAACTTGCGCGGCGTCGGGTCCACCTTCTCGTACAGGTCGCGCGCGAACTTGACGTGGTTGACGCTGTCGGGCGTTGCGTCCTTGGTCGAATACTTGTTCCCGTTGACGCCTGTGATGGTCGCGGTCTTGGCCGGATCCACGAACGTCCAGCCCAAGTGCGAGTCGCTTGGGTCGCTCGGCTTGGTCTTCTGGTAGATCGGGTGCGCCACCGACACGCTGATGGCGTCCTCCAGTCCCTTCAGGTTGCGCGCCGACAGCGCGCGGCTCGCGAACGGACACGAGTACGCCACGTACAGGTGGTAGCGACCGAGCTCGGCCGGGAACTCGGCGTCGGCGTTCGGCTCAATGTACGACCGGTATGGTGCCGGCTCGGCCGCGGTCGAGAACGCGGCCAGCGAACACGGAGCGCGAGTATTGAGCGATCGGCGCAGCGCGGGAAGCAACATGCTTGTCGGTGGTGGTCGATGGGGTAGAGCGCTTCGAGTGAGCGAAATGGTCTGAGGATCCGGGAATGACAAACACGGCGAGCGCGATGTCTTCAAGTCGTGAGGAACCGTGTGGACCCTCTAATGTGAAATATGAGTTTGAGCGAGGTATCGAGTTTCCAGGTCCAAGTGGAGGGAGGAGCTCCTTCTGCAACGGAGGAATGGCTCCACTGCGCGGCGACTGACGAGGCAACGAAAGCGGAGAGGCAACTGATCTCAAAGAGTAGAGTGGCGTGTTTGGACGCGCGAGCGCTATGCGTGTAACCAGTTGGTTCGGGAGCGTTGGTCGCGACCTCGGAGCTTCGTCGCTCGCTCGTTGTCTACTTGGCCTCGTCCTCGACGCCAATGTCCTCGTTCCACAGGCTCGGCCGGTCGCGGATGAAGTCCTCCATGAGCTTGACGCAGGTGGCGTCCTGCACAACGTGCACGTCGACGCCGCGCGAGCGCACGTATTCCTCGGGGCCAAGGAACGTCTGGTTCTCGCCCACGATCACCTTGGGGATCTTGTAGAGTAGCACGGCGCCGCTACACATGTCGCAGGGAGACAGTGTCGAGTAGAGCGTGGCGCGCGCGTAGTCGGCGGCCGTGAGCCGGCCGGCGTTCTCGAGGCAGTCCATCTCGGCGTGCAGCACGGCGCTGCCCTTCTGCACGCGGCGGTTGTGGCCGCGCGCCACCACCTTGCCGTCGATCACCAGCACCGAGCCGATGGGGATGCCGCCCTCCGCGAGCCCTTGCTGCGCCTCGCGCACCGCCTCCTGCAGGAACGGGTCCGTCTCCATTGGTTGTCGGGTGTTCTTTTCTCGCGGATGCGTTCCGGAATGTCTCCCGCGCGACTGGTACTGCCAAGTTCTCTAAATATTGCAGGAAAGGACGCTCCAAATACGATATATTACGAAAAGCGTGTGCGACTAGCAAGACCCCATCCACTGTACACCTCTGAGTCAGAATCAGAATCAGACAATTTCTTCAGTTTCATTGTGGGCACACATTTGTGGGCAAAAAACAAATTCGACTTAGTAGAAGCGGCGGCGATCGTGCGGCGCCGAGAAATCTGTCGCGGGGCCGGCAGGCACGATCCCGAACGGGTTCAAGTGGAGCTGCGAGCCGTAGACGGCCATCTTGATGTGGTCCATGTTGACGGTCGAGCCGATCTCCGGGATCTGATACAGGTCTTTCACATACTGCTCGCCAGTCCAAAGAGCCGCTTGTCAGTGTCCGACTTCCGCCATTGCAAAACCCAAAAGTGAGCTTACGTTAAACAAGTTGGGATAGTCACGCACGCGCTTCTTGTTGAGCTTGAAGTGCACGGCGTAGACCTCGTCGAAGCGCACGAGCACGCCGAAGAGCTTGAGGTCGGCCTCGGTGAGCTGGTCGTTCCCGGTCAGGTACCGTGTTCGGCTCAGGATGTCCTCCAGTGCATCCAGCGCGGAGAACACGCTGTCCAGCGCAGCTTCATAGGACTCCTGGTCCTGTGCGAAGCCGCAGTGGTAGGCGCCACACATGATGCGCTTCTCGATCAGCACAGTGAGGTCATCGATTTCCTGCTGAAGGTGCGGCGGGTACAGATCGATCTTGGACGGCACAATGTCCTCGAACGCCGTGTTAAACATGCGGACGAGGTCAGACGACTGGTTCGAGACGACCGACTGCGTCTTGGCGTCCCAAAGCAGCGGAACGTTGAAGCGCACGCGTGCGCGCGTCACCCGCTCGTACAGGTCACGCAGAAACGTGGCGCCGTACAGCGGATCGGGCGTGCAGCCAGCAGTCGAGTAGCTCCCTCGTCCGGTCGGCCCGCGCACCGACGGGGTCGTGGTCGGGTCCACGAACATCCATCCATTGTGCTGGTCGTGCGGGTCGTTTGGCCGTGTGCGCTGCAGCACCGGGTGCACCACCACGACGGTCACGAACTCGCAAAGCCCCTTGAGGTTGATGGCCGCCAGCACGTTGCATGCGAACGGGCACGAGAGCGACACGTAAAGGTAGTACCGGTCGCGCTCTGCCGAATTGGCCAAGGGCCGAGTACCTAAAGTCAGCCACAGTCTCATACACTTTGGCGAGCATCGGAGAATGTACCGGGCGGGTAGGCGGCACCAATGACGTCCTCGATGCGATTCCGGAGCGACGCCATAGGCTCGAACGGCGGTCGAGCACCGGAGGCCGGTGGGGAGGCCAATGGAGCGCCGTGGGAGGCGGCAGGAGTCGAGTGGAGGGCGGATGGAGGGCGGATGGAGGGCGGATGGAGGGCGGATGGAGGCGCCAAGCAGACGATTGGAGTGAGGTCTGCTCATGCATCAAAGTGTTGACCCATGCCTAGTTGATTTACTAATCACAGCGGGTAGGGCAAATCAGTCGCGTCATCGCCAGAACGATATCAGCCCAAACGAGCGTAACTCATAAGCCCATAATGAAGCTAGGTTGGGATATTTATCTTCAACTTGAAGTTTTAGCCCAAAATAAAACAGAAGTGGACTTCCCCAACTTCGACCAACCGTCTCTCTTTCACGCACTGGCCCTCCTCAAACGCCTTCCATCCATGCTATGGGTGCCTCGTGTCGCTCAGGCTCAACCATGGCCATAGAAAGCGAGTGAAAGCGTTGCATGTTCAACACGATGTGCAAGGTCCTAACGTAATCAACATCGACACCAATTCGACGGAAGGTGCTGCCGAGTTCGCCGACTCAGGCGGGGAAGACACAGCCGTAGACGCCGGTGGCGATGATGGCGCACGTCGAGTTCTGCACCAAACCGGGCTGCTCGGACGGACAGCTCCCCTTGATGGTGCCGGCGCACACGGGCTGTGGCGCG
>JAADXC010000601.1:0-16647 GCA_023336425.1 Phytopythium cucurbitacearum (nom. inval.) | reverse complement strand
CTAATGTCCGATTATCCGCTCTCAATACATCTCCATCTACCATCTACAGGTGCAAGGCGTGTCCTGGGACGACGGCTGCTACTTTTGCTCCTCCGACTCGTGCGAGTCCAACCTGTACAAGTACCCGAACAACGCGACAGCCTCGCGGCTTGAAGACGGCAACACATGCTACACAAGCGCGGCCACGTGCGGCACCAGCACCACCAGCAGCTCGAGCAACAGCGACAGTGACAGCACTGCTGTGTGCGACATCACGCTCTACGTTGGCTGGACGGGCACGGACCGCAACGGCGAGTACATGAGCAGCGCGGGACTGCGCATGTCACAGTTCAAGAAGTACTCGATCGGTTCGTATTTCAGCAGCATCACATCGAGCTTGAGCAGCCTGCTCCCGAGCTCCCGCTTCGACGAGTGAACCTCCATAGCCAATGCACCATCAAGTGTCGTTCGTCATTTTTCTCTCAGTGTGTTTGGTGTCCTTCTAGTCACGGTAGTCGTGGATCTTGGGCGGCGCGTCGCTCGGTGCGGCCAACAGCTCGTCCAGGTTGCGCCACCACTTCGGCAGCAGGTCTTGCGCGATAAGCCGGAACCAGGGAGAGATCTGGTGGCGCTGGTCGGCCACGAAGGCAGGCAGATCCTCTAGCGACAGGAACTCGATGCGCTCGACCTCGTTCGCGTTGACCGACAGCTCGACGTCGCCGCGCGCCAGCAGGATGTGGTCCAGCTCGTACTCGGTCCAGTTGGCGTCCGACGCCGCCTTGTACATCACGGACGTGATGTACCGGAGGTCCGAAGGCGCGAACGTGGTCGTCGGGATGCCCAGCTCGTGCTCGAGCTTGCGGATCGCCGCGCGCTTGACGCCCACGCCGTGTTCCATCTCGGCCTGCACGAACATCGGGTGGCTGCACATGAATTGGAGACCAAGGCGTCAGTTGGAGGCTTGGACGTGCCGCTAGCACACACTACTGTACCTGCAGCACGTGTTGGCCCAGAAACCAGGGAACGTGATCTTCTCCGCCGCGCGCTGCTGAACGAGCAGCTCGTTGCGCGAGTTGAAGACGAACACGCTGAACGCGCGGTGCAGCACGCCGTCGTGCAGGTGCGCTGCGTGTTGCAAGCCGCAATATCGCATTTGCATGAACTCGTTAGTTCGCCATACAGCTCTCGATCTTGAGCGCTGCAGCGCGACGCACCATCCTTCTTGCTGATTGGACCCACCACGTTGTCGGAAGTATCCACCTGGATGATCTGCTCCCGCATAAACTCGAGCTGCGCGGGGTCGGCGCCGGCCGTGAGCTCCTCGAACTGCCGCCGAGCGCCGCCGCTGAACGCCCGCGGCCCTCCGCACGCTGTCGCCTTGTCCGCCATCTTGCTGAGTGCCCGGAACATCGACAGCCTCGTTCTCGCACTTCGAAGTCGCGGCCGATCTGCTCGATGCCGCCACCAACTTGACACCTGCTCGCGTTTCACTGCGTTTTCGCCCAATCGTGTACGCATTTTGCAGCATTTTCACCAATCACACGATGCCAATCATGCGAACCAATCACCTACTGTACGCCACGACATGGGTAGCTCTCTGCCATGGCTGCATGCGGCTCATGCTGCTTCAATGTGCGTCACTGGTGGCGCCGATGGCTCTCTATATGCTCGCGAACAATAGAAACAGAGTCGTCGTCCATAGGGCGGCGCCGCGGGGTCGCAGTCGGCCTTACAAGACCATCCAACGGCACTGGGGATCGTGTGTAAATCATGTATTCGGGATCGATGGCCCTCGCCTAGCATTTACTGCGCCTGTTTGTCCTTGTCGGTGGCCGTGCCACCGCTCTCGTTCGCGTCGGGCTGCTCCAGCGCCTCCTTCGCGCGGAAGATCTTGGACTGCAGGTAGAAGGAGCCGCCCTTGGCGGGGTCGTTCGCCTCAAAGTAGCGCGTGAACTGCTTGTCGAGCTCAGCGGCAGTCGGCCGCGCGCCGGAGGGAAAGTTGAGCACCTCGAGCGCCTGCTGCTTGGACATGGCGTTCTTCCGGACGGCTGCCTTGGCCGTCATGGCCGCCGTGTTGCCCGTCTTGGCGTTGTGCACGGCCTGCTGGTACGCCTGCACGAACGCGCGCGAAACGATACCCGCACCCATAACCACCATCTGCGCCACGACTCGCGCGAACGGACCCGACATGGCGACTGCTTCGTGGACTGGGTGGCTGGGTCTGGCTGAGAGCGAGGAAGCCTTGGACGACGCGAGTCGAGTACTTCGCCGACCTCGTGCTGGCGGTTCTGGTGATTGGAATGCGTCTGGGCCAGGTCGCTTCTTCACCCACCAAAGCCAATAATACTCTCTACACTGCATACCCTGAACGTTTCGATCGCACTGAATACTGAAGGTCCATATATTTACACCTCAAAACAGCCCGCTAAATCGCATACGTCACACATACTTTCCTGAAAATGTTTGCGCATGTTGTTTACGGACGTGTGACGTGTCTTAATGCAGCGCGAAGCTCGCCGGCAGGTCCGCCAGCATGACCTCGAGGAAGTCGGCGAGCGAGAACCGCCGCATGAGCTGGCCCTCGGCATCCGTGCGTAGCGCCGCCATGAGCGTCTCGGCGAGGCGGTCGGACTTGGTGAGCCGCTTGAGCTCGGTCGTGAGCTCGAGCGCTGGGGGGGAAGCAGCGGTCAGTCCCCCGAATAGTCGCCATCATAGTGAAGCATTGCATCAAGGCACGGCCGCACCGGACACTGAGAGGCTGTTGTCGGCGTCGCAGAGCAGGAAGAGCGCGAGCAGGAAGAGCTGGCACGGCTCCAGCGCGTGCTTGTCGGCCAGCGCGCGCGCGAAGCCGCTGCGGAACTCGTCCCACGTGACGCAGCCGTCCAGGTCGTCGTCGACCTCCCAGATCATCCACTGCACCTCGGCCTGTGCTCAGTCGGGCCGTCAGATCCTCCGATCGTTGCAGTACGCACGTGTTTATGCCGACCGTGGTGCAGTTCGAAATGCAACGAGGATGCAGTCGCCGCAGCCATCTCGCCGTACCTTTGGCGTCGGACAGTTCAGGCCACGGAGCGCCGAGCCGAGGTCGCCGGCGGTGATGCACCCGGTCGTGTCGGTGCCGGCGAGAATGCCCTTTTGCAGTTCGCGCAGCTCGCGGTGAAGCCGCTTCGAGTCGCTCTCGTCCGTTTTAACAGGCGAGCGCGAGCCGAGCGACGGATCGACCGACGGCTCACCGCCCTGGCCGACAAACGGCTGGTCATACTCGCCGCCAGTCTGTGCGCGGCTCCAGGTCTGCAGCTCGGCGAGCTTCCTGGCCGCCTTGGCCTTGCGCTCGTGCTGCCGGAGGAAGCAGAAGGCGCGCAGCAGCCGCGTCGTGGCCTCCGTCGAGAGCGCGAGCGCGGCTGCGTCCGCCGTCCGAGAACTCGCCATGCCGAGGCGCCGAGAGACTCGGCAGAGGCAGAGGGGTGGGCGGCTCGAATGTCCAGACCGTTCCGACCTGGTTTATTTTCATTGGCGCCGTGCCCTGTCCTTCCAATTCGCAGCGAGAATCTTCTCGCTGAAGGTTTTGGCACCACGACGGACACCGCCGAACTTTTCGGCTGCAGCTGGCGAGCGAGACCGAGTTCAGCGTGCAGGTGCGCGCCGAGAGACGCGCGTCGAGCGGCGGCGGCGGCAGCAGCGGCAGGCGGGCACTCAGCGCGCCGCTCGGTCGCCACCGCGAGCCAGAAGCCTACAAACTGCGTGCATCGTCTGCGGTCCCCTCGCTCGTGCTGCTTTGTGTCCCTTGGCCGCCGAGCTAGGTCTCAACAAGATGCTGCGTGCGCCGCGCAGAGAGCGGCCACGGGGTGCGCGCGGCTTCGCGGAAGCGTGCGGTGCCCAGTTCCACGAACCTGCAGGCGAGCGGCGCTGATGGGCGGCGCACCGACCGCACCTTCCCGCGCCTTCCGCGAGCGCATCGCTGCCGCCACTCATCGCGGCCACACGTCGAGCAAAATGCTGCGCCAAAACGTTGATGGACGAGTGCGACACTTGGAGTTTGTATCGGGGTACGTGTGTTGATACTCTGTCGAGTGTGGCTGTCGCACTTCTTGTATGTTTTCTGAGATGTTCGAGTCAGCGTTGCTGAAGCATAGAGTTTCCAAGTGAGACCCAAAATTTGCGTTTACAACTCTCTCTAGAATGTTTAAAACAAAAATGTCCGACTGACCTCACGTTTGTATGGGTTTACTCGAACACAGATAGGTACCCATGTGAAAAAAGAGCACCCAAACTCGAGGACCCACGGTTCACGCACGAGCGAGTGAGTGCCCCCATCCTTGCACCCTTCCGCTGCATCATCACCTCGGCGAAAGGGAGGCGAGGCTGCCATCTCCTCCTCTCTGCTTTGCTTGAACGGCTGGCCGCCTGCCTCGCGCGCGTCTCGCCCGCCGAAGACGCGGGAGCGCCGCCCGCCTCCTGATTCCCCTCCTCGAAACGGTGGATTCTCCTCGTCGAGCTTCCCTCCCTCCCCCCTTCCTTGGCCGTTCTCCATTCGGACACTGCAGTTCGGTTCGACACGTTCGCGGCGCGGGCTGTTGGGGGAAGAAGGGGCCGGTGGACTGAGCTCGCGCGACGGTCGGCGGTTCACTCGCGAATCATCCGCCGTCATGGTCTTCACCGAGTTCGCCGCGCTGGTCCAGTCGCGATGGCTGCTGCTTCGAGGCGGCGGCGCGTCGGAGGCCGCGAAGCGGAAGGAGCAGGCTGAGATCGAGAGCAAGCAGCGTGCGGCCAGGAAGTCGCGCCGGTCGCGGAGTCGGCGGAATCGGAGTCACAGTCGACACCGTCGTGGCGAGCCGCAGGAGGAAACTGAGTCAGCGCGTGACAGCTTCGTGAGTCTTGCGGCTTGGGGAACGAATGGGGTTGAAGCCGCCAAGCAGCTGAGTCCAGAATATGTCGAAGAGGTTGAGTCAGAGAGCGGCCACCGCTTCTTCGACTCGCTCGGCGGCTACAGCACGCTGGACGAGGACGAGGAGCTGCAGGAGCTGCTCGCCGCGGCCGAAAACCCGCTGGATGTGATCGACGTGGTCTGCGCGTCGTCCAAGACGGCGGCGGCCGCGGCGGCGATGCCAACCAAGATGACGAGCCCAATGGATCTCGGAGCCAAGCAGCCGAAGGTTTTGGGAAGCCCGGACGATCTGGTCGACACGGAACCCGAGGACGACGACGAGATGGATGACATGCTGCGCGCCAGCGACTTCAGTGGGTACTCGACCTTCGACGACGAGGAGGAGAGCCGGGACCTCGATCTCCCCTTCGAGTACGCGGACTCACCGGCTGACTCAGTCGCCGAGACGATCACGATCCGAGGGAGCGGTGTCGAATCGCCAGTTGAGGTGGAAATCTATCGGGAAGACGATCAAGTGGTTGGTGGAAATGTTGAGCCAGAGGAGGAGCCAACTGACCTCATGGTCGAAAAGGTTGATCTGTCGGAAGAGAACTTTGCTCAAGACGACGCTGTTCCAGTCCCAAGTGACGAGGAAGAGAAGCTGCCGAGTGTCCAGAGGTCGCTCAAGGCCGACGAAATCTCGACTGTGTCACTCGTCGAGCCTCCACTCTGCGCTGCGGATCTTCTTGAGCCGGAGCCTCCGCTCGACTATTTTGACGTCGACGTGGTTGAGAAAGTCGATCAGGAGCCCGAGCATGGTCCGGAGTCGGAGCTGGAACAGGGCCACGACATGTTCGGCCAGTCGACGGAGCTGGTGTCGACTTCAGAGCCAATTCCGATCCCAGACTGTCCGGTGTACTGTCCCGGTGTCATCGACGAGTACGCCGCTGAAATCTATGCCAACCTTCGCAAGCGTGAGGGGTACTACCACGTGAGCGAGGACTACTTTGACAAGCAGCCGTCGATCCGCCCCAAGATGCGCGCCGTGCTCGTGGACTGGATCGTCGAGGTGCACCAACGCTTCGAGCTGGAGCCGCAGACGCTGTACCTGACCGTCAACTACATCGACCGCTTCCTGTCGCTGGGGATAGTGAAAGCCCAGCGACTGCAGCTCGTCGGCATCACCGCACTCATGGTAAGGTCATGCTGAAGTGTGTGGAATGGTTGAAGCATCGTGTCTGACGGTGTTCTCCATTTGTCCGATCAACAGATTGCCTCCAAGTTTGAGGAGATCTACCCGTGCGACATGGACGACCTGCTGTACATTTGTGAGCGGTCCTACACTCGCGCGGATCTTCTCGAGTAAGCGACTGGTTTGGCGTTGTGGAACATCACAAGGGGTGGATGACTTACGATGCTGTGTGGTGTGCAGCTGCGAACGGGATATGCTGAACGCGTTCTCCTTCAACTTGGCTGGTCCGACGTGCAATAGCTTCCTCGGCTACTTGCTACATGACGTCCAGGACGACCCAGTCGTGGAGAATCTCACCAACTACTTCGCCGAGCTCACATTGCCGGACTTCTACTTTAGCGCTGAGTATGAGCCATCCAAGATCTCGGCGACGTGTCTGCTCGCGGCGTACTGCTATGCGGACCACCAGCCGCCTTCGCTCGTCTGGGTGAGTTCTTGAATCTTTGTTGCCTCGATATTGGAAAGCATGGCACTGACCTTGGTTGTACTTGCTGCAGAACTTCCGGAGGCAAGAGCTCTCGGGATACTCACTCGAGGACCTGGCACCATGCGCAAGGCATCTGTGGAGGACAATCTCGCAAACAAGCGATCTCGTTGCCGTGGCAAGCAAATACGGCAGCGAAGAGCTCGGACAGGTGTCCCACCTACCACTGGACGAGCTTGAGTTCCTCCTCTGCTGATAGTCCTGACCGGGACGGCCAGCTGCGTGCCTGCCTGCCTGCCGACTTAGTTTGGGACTCGCGCAATTTTGCGTCATCGGCTTTTTGTGACTGTCGAGTGCCCTCCCTTTGATATCAACAACTAATGTTAATGTAAATAGCTTGATTTTGAACGCCGCAGTCCGATGGATGCACTGCTGATCAGCTGTGAAGCAGGAACGTCAACACTACCGCTGATGAAGTCTGTCAGGTTGCAATGCAGAGAATAGCAGCCCATGCATTTCGTCGAGTGCTCACGCTGACAACAGCCATCGTCGTAGACAAAGTACCGTTGTATTTCCACCGTTGTCCAAGCGTCAAAACCCATTACTTGCTGCTTCGCCAAACAGTTCGTCGATGACCTCGTAGTTGATCCGTCGACTCTTCAGTTTCTGTGTGGTTATCACCGTAAGTCCGCTGAACAGCATTGCAGAGCACCTTTCACAGACGAAAACCTACATAGATGGCGTGCTGGGCAGTGTCGGGCGGCGGAGCGTTCACGTCGAGCACCTTCTTCCTGCGCTTCTTCTTTGGAGCATCCGGGTTGGCCAGCCCCATTAACCGCTTCTCCTCCTGTCATACCACAAATGCACATGTGAGCACAAGGAAAGCAAAACTATGATCAAAGGAACAGATACGCGATCGTACCTGCTCTTGGATGTAATCTTTGTTCATCTTTTCCCATAGAAGCTTCTTCTTGTCCGCTTCATCTCTTGTCAGGAGCAAAGAGTTGATTTCGTCGTCGTCCAGGTCCGAGAAAGTATCCTCTTCGTCGTCATCCGGGTTGTCCCCTCTTCTCCGAATGTCGGGGCGAGCGTCTTCATCCAGCACTTTATCACCTTCTTCATCAAGCTCTTCGTCGTCGCCACCAGGTTGTGAGCCACGACTTAAATCGCCGAGGTCACGTGATCTCCTTCGCTTTGTTGACCGGGAGACCGTGTCATCCAGCTGCTTTGATGTTGTGTTCGTTTTGGAAATAGCGTGCTCCTCTTCCAGAGCGAGCGTCAGGTCTCGCTCGATTGTCTTGTAAAAGTCGGATTCCTCTCGCTTGCGCATGATGTATCGCGCAGACTTCCTCCGAACCCGCATCAGCACCTCCTGGGCTGCTAACCGACTCGCACGGTTCACAATTTGCTCGTTCGGGTTGTCAAAGCCGTAGTCAATATCGTCGTCGTCGTCGTCCTCATCGACTTCCACCAATGCGTCGTCCACAGCCACGTTGCCATTCCCGCCTGTCAGAAGCGCGCTGGCGTGCCGTTTCTTGTAGAACAGATCGCCACTCAGGAACCGTGACATCTCTTCGTCCTTTATGCGCTGCAACTTCTTCTTGTCCACCGTCTCGGCTCCCTCGGTTTGCTCTTCGGACTCTTCTCCATCGTTTACACCTCGACTCCTTGCTACTCTTCGTGTGTTTTCCAGCGGTAATCGCTCCGATTCCAGCAGCAGCATTTCCATCACCTCCTTCTCGCGGTGCCGCTGGAAGCTCGGAGGATCACATTCCACACGCGACATCTCGAGCTTCCCGACCTGGTCGTATGTCAGCTGAGCTGTCGGGGTCAGCGAGAACTCGTACAAGCGCTGCTTGAGCGTTCGTTCGCCAATGTTCACCACGTCCATGACATCGTGGAGAGAGCACATGACCGACTGCGAGCGCGCCGCTATCAGCAGTGCCGCGCCGCAGATTCCCGACGGTCTTCGACCAGTCTCAATCCAATCGCGCTTCATGGTCGCCACGAGTCGCAGCGCCGTCGTGGCAATGCTGTGAGTCTTCTCGGCGAAGTTGAGCTGCGACGCGAAGCGGTGGATATACAACGACGGGTCGATCAGCGGCAGGTGGATTTGCAGCAGCTTGCAGAACTTGAGGAAGACGCCGCCCAGCACGTACACGTTGATTTGGAGCTTGTCCGAGAAGTCGATGAGCAGGTGCGGCGACCGCTCGCGGCGACACACGATGTAGAGGCAGGCGGCGATGACCGTCTGAGCCTTGCGGCCGTGCGTGAAGTTGCGCTGCAGCGCCAGCGCGAAGAGGCGGAACGCCGAGTCGACGTAGTGGTCCCCGAGACGCAGCATGCCGGCGATCTGGCGGATCTTCTTCTTGCCGTTCGCGAGCGTGTTGGCGCGCGACTCCATGCCATAGTTGCGGCCGGACGTGCCGATGTTGCCGAACGACTTGGAGGCCGAGGCGCTGACGAACTGACCCACCACCGAGTGCGCGCCGCCGCCAGACTCGTGGAACTCGATGGACGACACGATGTTGTTCTCCTCGATGATGGTGCCGCAGCTCACGCACACGGCCTCGCCGCTCACGTCGACGACGTCGATCTCGGTGCACGAGCACGTCGGACATATGGTCGCCATGGCGTCCTCGCCGCCGGCTGGGGTCGCGCCCGCCGCCCGCTTGCCTCGCCCTGTCTGTCGGTTGCGCGGGTTTCCTGGCGCAGTTGCCGCGCTTTAGCGTTCGCGTTTCCGCCACGGAAATGCGGGCAGTTGCCTGGAGTTGGAGGTCGCGCGAAGGTTGCGCCAATGTTGCCGGTGGTTGCCAGTCATTCCCCCTAAAGTGCGAAAGTATGCGTGGTTGCAGGTTCTAGTTTAAGAGAGCTTTGCCTTGCTGAGGGGATTAAATCTCGCGATGTCCCCACAACGAGCGGCGGTCCCTTTCCCCCACTGCTGGAAGCGAGGAAGCAGACCACCGGACCGGACCAGGAGCGCTTGAGCAGACGCGCGTGACCATGGCGACGCCCAACTTCGCTCCCCCGAACCAGGAGATGCCGCCGCCCGGCGGCTTCCGCGCGGTCAAGTTCGTGCGCGGTGTGCCGGCGACGCGCGGGCCGCCGGGCTGGGCTCTCTTCCTCGGCTCCTTCCTGCTCACGTCGTTCGGCTTCTACAAGGTGGGGCAACACAACCAGCATCAGCGCGCGGTGTCGCGCGAGGAGCGCGAGCGGCGGATCGCGCTGCTGCCGTTCCTGCAGGCGGAGGCCGACGTGGAGTTCCTTTCGCATCACGAGAAGGTGGTCGACGAGGAGGCGAAGATCATGAAGGATGTGCCCGGCTGGGTCGCCGGCGAATCGACCTACCACTCGGACCGCTACACGGTGCCGCTGTACGCGCAGAAGAAGTAACGCTGGCTTCGTAGAGTGTAGTCGCGCGCGCTGGCTCGCAATCGCTTGCTCATTGGTGTGCGGACGCTGTCGGCCGATGCGACCAACTAGCACTGACCCATGTGGGCAAGGGAAATCAAAACCTAATTTGCTTGTTCGCGCGATTCAATGAGGACGAAGCGCCATGAGGGCCACGCAAGTTGCTGTCGCGTCGGGCTTTGCTTTTGGCGCAAGTGTGTGCAGATTGCACGATTGCTGCAGTGAAACTCAACGCCCGAATCAGAAGATCGCTGGCATTCTTTAAATCCTGGACGACTGATTCATCGATCGACTCTCGTGCCACCAGGCGAAAAAGGAGAAAGCAGTGGCGGCAATCGCCTGGAAACGCTGCGAGCCTATAGCCCGTCGTCCATCTCGTCCTCGATCTCCTTGGCGAGCTCTTCCTCCTGCTTCTCGCGCTCAAGCCGCTCCTCGGCACTCTCCAGGTCCTTCTTGTACGCGTCCGGCGGGTAGCGCATGGCCTGTGCGTTCACAAAAACGATCGATTTAGTCCTCCTCAAAGCGCATGGCAGATGATCAAGCACAGCTACCTTGACAGCCTCGTTGTGGACGTCGAGGCAGAAGGTGATACGCCGCTGGAACGCGACCTGCGGGTCGTTCGTCGTGTACACGTTCACCGTCTCCTTGAGCTGCAGCCAGCCGTTCTTGTGATCGATCACACCGTCAATCACACCGTCGCGGATGGCCTTGGCGCACACAAACTCGGCCGTGTGCGCGTCGTCGAGCGCCAGCTTGGCAGCAATGTCCGAGAACAGGATGCGCGAGTACGAGGTGCTGATCTTGCGCAGACCAGTCTTGATGACGTTGTGGCGCAGGCTGGACAGGTGGCAGCATGTCAGTCAAGGAAGCTACAGAGAGATAACTTCCGCAAATCACGCACCGGAGAATCAGCGTGTACGTGTGGTCGGCCTTGAAAGTCGGCGCATGCTGAGCGAGCACCGCGTTGAAGTCTTCCAGGTTGCCAACACGAACCGCCTAGTCCCCAAGCGACCAAACAAGTGAGACCGCAAGACATGGCAACCATTTCACGACGCAAAGACGTACGTTCGTCAGTTGCAGGTAGGGAACCAGCGCTGTGCGGAGCTCGTCCTGGTTGAACACGTTGCGCTCCGGAACCTCGCCCATCAGCAGCTGGACAATGATCGAGAGTTTGTGCACCGTGCGGCGGAACCCAAACGCCGTGTTCTGCGGCGCCTTGCGGATCGACTGCGACAGCTTCGTGTACGACTCGGTGTACTCGAGCTGCACGGCCTGGATCTTGCCAACGTAGTATAGGTAGCGCACGAACTGGTTGTTCGACACGTTCTCCGGGAACGTCGTCTTGCTCACGAACTTGTACGCCTGCTCGTACAGGTTCTCCTCCAGGAAGTTGCGCAGGATCAAGTTGACCAGCGTCGCCTGGCCCACTTCGTCGTAGCGGAGGCACGCCGTGCGGTGCGCAGCGAGAAGCAAGTTGCGGATCGCGGGCAGATCGTGGCTGAACTGCTCGTGGATCGTCGAGTAGTACGTGTACACCTTGGCCTGGAAAGCGTCCAGTGTGCGCCGATTGAACTGCTGGCAGCGCGCGACGAGCTTCTCGACCGTCTCGAGCGCCTCGCGTTCGAGCTTGTACTTGACCAGTCCCGCCAGCACGAACAGGAACAGGTACACTTCAACCTCGATCAAGTCGACAACGGGGATCGCAACAGTCGGGATGGGTGCCGAAGCCGCCTCCGTCTCCGGCGCGGGCTCCGACGCGTCCGACATCTCCACGTCTTCGTCCTTGATGTTCACGACGGCATGGCCAGCGATCTTGCTCAGCAGACCGAGCAGCGCAGACTTGGACTCGTTCTGTTCCGGGAGCATCTGCGTGACCGCCTGCTCGAGCTGCGCCACTGACAGCGTCTTACGCAGCTTGCTGGTGCTGCGCAGGATACGAGGCAGCTTCTCCTTGGCATTTGTCTTGACGACCGCCTCGATCAGCAAGATCGTGCGCTTGAACTCTGCAAAGATAACCAACCCAGTCAGCATCAGCTGCAGAAAAATATGTGAATAGTCTCAGCCAGTGGCGAGCTGCACGGACCTTCGTACACCAGCGCCTCGGCGGCCGCCTGCTCCTTCTTGCTGGAGAGGCGCGCTGAGTACGCGGGCGTCTGCGAGAACGTCGACTGCGCGCTCATCGGGAATCGGATCTTGGCACGGGGCGATTTGGAGCTTTTCCCCCACTTCCAGAAGCAGGTGAGGCACAAACGGAGAAAATTATTGGATATTGCTTTGAATTATTCTGATCAAAATGCTATTGGAAAAAGTGTCTGTCCGTACTTAGTGCAATAGATAGGATAATCTAGTCCCAGCATTCTTTCACAGTCAAGATGGAGGTGCATTACAGCGACAATGGCTCGGATCACGACAGGTAAGAGATCAAACACGACCGGCCTAGTGTCATTGTGGATATTACGCATGACATTTTCAACATGATTTGCGACGAAATCGTAAGGATAGGTTTCTACCGCTTTAACCACTCGGCCAAGCTGTCTCTCAAAACAATATCAAACACAGCGCATCGAACACCAACTGACCATATTCACAACACACGTACAACACCATTCATACCATACAAATACTCCACTTATCACATATCACGCCATCACAACCGCGACACAACACATACAACCCACAACTCCTCACCCCACTCCGACCAAATGTCCGAGTATCGTCGCATTTCGGCTCCGAACACCAATTCGAAACCTGTATTCGTTATGCCATACGTACGATGTATCACTGCGTAGCCGGCACAAACGATCGTAATACGATCTATGCATGCACACGAGTATCAGCGAGTTTCTGTCGCGGCCGTTGGTACGTGGGGATGAGGTTGTATTAGTCGTTTTGTGTGGCGGAGATGCAGTTGTGCAGTTGGATGGGAACATGGAACCGGACCGAATCCTGGCGATGATTGTCGTGGTGTATATGGAGGCGCGAGGAAGACGGTGTAAATGAATTGGTTCGGTAGCTTGTATGGTTCCGTCGTGGGGTGGTTGCATGCGCATATGCAAAAGTATGATTGGTAAATGGATAAAGATATTAAAGATATCAGAGGAGGGGATCGAACCCTCGATCTTGAGCGTGTTAAGCTCACGTCCTAACCACTAGACGACACTGACACTCCATAAACCAATCAACATATACACATACACAAACAACACAACACAAAACAAATGCAGCAACATGAACCACAAACAACACACACATGCCACATTCCCCTACCTATCGCACTGCGGTCATCACCATCGACTCCTCCAAACTCATCATTCGCGCCGATTTCGACTGCATATACACTTCTGCCGTCCTCGATGGATCGTTTACACCGACACGACAAGCCTCCAAACCTTTAAACTCGACAACACACGAGCTGATTCGTCTCGAAACGTGTCGATGAGATGATGAAAGTTGAATGGCAGCAGTGATAAAGAAGAAAGAAGACGACAGCTGTGAGATTTGAACTCACGCGGGTTACCCCAATAGATTTTTATTGTCCTTTTTCTGACTTCTGTCTAATTTTGTCACTAATCTTGTGTTTGAGTGATAACGGTTTGTTGTGTTGCTAATGTTCAGCTGTTAATACTCTCGTTTTTGGGACTGTCGCTCCGTCGTTAGCCAATCAGATGGTTTGACGTTTGAGCCTTAATAAGCCTGAGGGTAGTTTATTCGAGAGTCATAACTGGCGCGATGGTCCGAATGGCTGGTTTGAACTGGCCATTTCAAAGTGCAAACGACAAGTAGCCATGGCCTATTCCGATGACTTCCGCTGGCGTGCAGTGGTGCTTCTATACGTCTATTACGTCGCGCTGTCATACGTTTCCGTCGTGTTGGGTATCTCTGAGCGGACTTTCTCGAGGTGGTTGAAGCGCTTCGAAGAGACAGGCATCGTCACTCGGAGCGCCTCCCCCCAGACGACCGCACGTTGGCCACCATATCTGCTGGAGTTTGTGCGCGAGTACATCCACCAAAACTCATGCTTCTACTTTGAAGAGCTTCGCCACGAGATCGAGGCGACTTTTCCAGGTATAAGCAACTTATCGGACGCCACTATCTGTTGAGCTTTGCGATTTGACCTAGATATGACAAGAAAGAAGCTGACGAAGAGAGCACGTGAGTGTGTACCCGCCGAACGAGTTGAATTCGCTGCAAGGCTACGACCTTTCTACTCTGGCCCATCCCAGTTGGTGTTTGTTGACGAAACTACAAAGGATGGAAGATCGTCGTTGCGGACCCATGCGTGGTCGAGACGAAATGAGCCAGCCGTGGTGCCGCTGCCATTTTCGCGAGACAAACGTGTGTCAGTTCTCGCAGCAACTAGTAGCGAAGGCTTCATTACATGGGACAGCGTCGACGGTACCTTCACGCGGAAGAAATTCCATGATGTATTCCGCAACCGTGTTCTGCCGTTCCTAAATCCTTGGCCGCTACCGCGTTCGATTGTTATTCTCGATAACGCCAAGATTCATATGTACAAGGAGTTTCAGTCAATGATTCATTCGATTGGTGCGCTACTGTTTTTCTTGCCGCCGTACTCGCCAGATTTGAATCCCATCGAATAGCAGTTCGCTCTACTTAAGCGGTGGATTGCTCGTCATGCAAGATGGGCATTTCGCGAGAATCCAGAAGCCGTACTCCACGTCGCCTTGCAGTTGTGTTGTGATTCGGTCTCAAGCACCCATCAGTACGAGCACTGCGGGTATCGCGACAACAAACTCGATATGTAATCTAATACAGCTTTAGAATGTCGCTTCATTATCATCCTGAATTTCATTTTCATCGTCTTCACCTTGCTCTGACGCATGGTCAATGTCGACCATATCTAACTCGTCAGGCAGCGAGGTAGGACGTGTTGGCGGAGCATTGAACGGTGCCACCAAATTGTAGTTCGGGAGGCATAGAATTCGCCGTAAGTCCCTGACGTTGACACGAACAGGGACTTCAACGCCACTCCAGAGCAAGTGAACCACAGGGTACGACTCGCTGTGGTTCTCGACAGCTACGGCGACATCCTCGCGCAGCCTCACAGTATTCGTGTCGATGAACTGGAGCTGTTGAAACGTTGCTGTCTGTGGCACTTGGACCGGTGCCTCAGGGTTGAGACGTGCCTGAGCAGTCGCCATGTACAAGCCTGCAGCCGGACCAAGCTCGTCGCCGTTCTCGCGCATAAAGGCAGCCACTCGAGGCAGCTGTTGCTGTATTCTGGCCTGAGTTGCTCGGCGCAGAGTAGTCGTCGGCGTGCGGCGGGCACGAGGGATGTAGATGAAGAACATGAAGATAAATCCAGCTTGTCCGAGCCGTCGATGCTTCGCGCGGCTCCAGATGAGCTGGAGCTGTAGTCGAAAGTGCTCAGTGTCACGTGCGATGACTTGATAATCCTTCTGAGCTGCGGTCGCGCTCGGCTTGATGTAGATGTCGATGCCGCCGCTCCACTTGCGGCTTGTCTACGCCTCGAAGATCGCGGCTGCGCGCTCTCGAATTGCGATGTATCCACCATCAGCATTGGCTTCAAACGGCACTGGTTCCGCTTTATCGCGCGCTCGCTCGAGGGGTTCACCCGTCTTGATAGTCAGACTGCATACCAGGGTCAGAGGCAGGTCTGAGGTTTGCGGTGCATCTGGGCGACCTTGTACGATGTCCATCTTGGTCGGCAACTCGATGATACAGGGCGACTTGTACAGTGCAGCTCAGGTGATAGCGCTCCAAACAACCGAGAATAGCAACCGACGGGCTCAAAATTAGGTGCTCAAGCAGTCTATTTTCAGGTTATCTAGTCAAACAAAGACACCACCACAGCCACCAATGCCGCTCCAACCCACAACACACACACAGAGTCAACCGTTAGTCGATCATCAGTGGAATTTGGAGAAGGAGAAGCACATTCCAACTTACATTCTGCGTATCCGGCGGGGAATTAACCACAGCGTGGCGACAACCCTCTTAGGAACCAGCATGACTGAGCTCCCCCTCAATTACCTCACGCCTTGCGCTCTTGGGTGTCAACCGGATTCTGAGCGTTCTGCCCAACGGCGACATCTGCACAACGAAGAACGTGAAATGTTCTGTAGCGCTGCGACATCTTTCGCTGTAACTTGATTGATGCTCATGGTGGTTAGTCGCATCACTCAATCTGATTGATTGACCGACCAGACCTGTCGAAATTTTGGAATTATTGTTTTTGCTCCATCTCTGCGCATGGAAATTGACTATTGGCCGACTGCATTTTAGCCATCCCCTATTCCTGGAAACTTTGGGTTAAGACTCCTTGATAGGACGGCAAAAAAACAGAAAGAGACAATAGTCTATGTGGAAATGATCGACAGCTCATGTGGGAACCTCCTAGTCCATTTCGATTCACTCGCTCGCCTCCTTTTTTCTCGAGCATTGTCTCGGAAACGCAATTTAAGGGTATGATGGCACGTTTAGCGAAGAAATCATGAAGTAAAGAGCGCGGGGAGCAAAGATTCGCGCGCGAATTCAGCTTGATATGGATGAATATCATCATCTCTCCGACCTAACTTCATCTTAGTATGGTGTATATTAGCCAATGAAAATCATTTACAGTATTTATTAGCCAATGAGAACCCGAATGTATTCTTTTAGCGAATCAAAGAGCTTCAAATTGTACATTTTCATCCAATAAAACCTCGACTAGACGTTGAGGTCGGAAGCAGAGTG
>JAADXC010000600.1:0-16729 GCA_023336425.1 Phytopythium cucurbitacearum (nom. inval.) | reverse complement strand
GTGGTTGTTGCTGAAGTCTGTGCGTCCGCGGGGAGAGTGTCTAGTCTTCAATCGAGTAGACCGCGGAGGGGACTGGTGTGTCGCCGCAAGCAGAGCAAATTCAGGAATGAGGTTGGAGCTGCGCCGCGAAAACCGAGCCGACTCGTCGGTTCACCCTCTCCATTCAGCGCATCCCGGTCGAGATCTCCGGTTCGTGCAACCGGATCCTTACGGTTGGCTTCAACAACTGCGTTCGCGGCACTGATCCATACTGCCAGTCATAGAGATCCGGTCGCGTCCTCCAGCTTGTCACGTCTTTTCGGGCCGTTTGATCCAGAGTCGCTGCCCATCTCTGCGCGACCAACGACTGCCACGGCTCATGACAACGCGTGCAAAGCCCGGCCACGTAGAAGTCGGCGGTGTCCGTCCGGGTGAGCCGAACGCTGCCTCAGCAACCTCAACGGTAAAAGAGCGGCCGCCGCTTGGGTCATCGTCTGTTAGTCTGGACACTTTGCGATTACGGAGCTGCCAGTGCCAACCCGATCATTGTTCGCACGACGCACCCATCGGCTGGATGCTGGCGTCCAGCTCTTCTACACGATGTTGCCCGAGGGTTATGCCGCGTCGGCCGTCGTTCAGCGGACACACGTTACAGCTCTGCAAAGCACGCGCGTTTCTGGGCCGGCGTCGTGTTGTTCGGCCCCGAACAGCGAGCAGTTCGCTTCTCGCGCGTGGCCAGCCGAGGCACGCGAGCCTGCTCGGTGACGGAGCCACGCCATCGCGGCTGAGTGTACGCGAAGCGAACGGCACTCACTGGACCGTCGAGAACAGCATCGAGCACCTCCCAGCCCTTCTCAACGTGGCGAAGTCCGGTGCAGGTGTATCCATCCGTGACTCGCGGCAGTGGTCATCCGGTCCGACTCGAACGGAAAGGGACGCACTCGACGCCAGCTGGCGAGCCATCCGGCTGTTGGAGGCGCGCCGACCACGCCGCAGCAACGATTGCGAGGCTCTCGCCGCCGTCTCAGCAGCGCTGGATGTCGACTCTTGGCGGTACCAAATCGCCGCCAAGCTTGACGACGCCGTTGCTCAAATGTCGAAGCTCAAACACCTTCGCCCGGTGGGCTTTTACGCCGCAGACTCGTTGACTTCGCGCACGCATATCAACGGCAGCAGCGCTACTGCCGTGCGGTCGTCGCGCGTCCCGCGAAAGAAAAGCGCGCGTAAAAGCTCGGGAGGATCGGACAGGCACTGCACGACGCGCGATCCGGTTTCCCGCCTGGCTGAGAGACCGCATGGGCCGCCCAGGTGGCGGACCAAATGTCCGTCCGGCTCAATCTTGTCCGAACTCAGGCTCAAAAATTTTGAAATGGTCAGTTCTCATCGGACACTGCAATGCATGTGGGTTTTTCATTCGGGTTAAATGAGTTGATCGAAAAACACTGTTCGATTTGATTCGCCGCTGGGTCGGCAGCAACCAGCAACAGCAACATGAATCCTTGGCAGCGCCAGTACGAGGCGACCGGCCGCCGTCGCGAGCGCTCGCCCGCGGCTCCCACGCCGCGCTATGGGTCTCGAAGGCGGCCAGAGTGGAACGGCTATCTCACAGACAGCGACCGGTACAAGCTGAGCCAGCAGGAGCAGGTAAGGCGAGCGGTTTGTCCTTGTCAACTCTCCCGCCTCCCAGTGCTGATGGCGTCGCTGGCAGCTCCAGAAGCAGCTGCAGCAGCTCTCGACGGCGCATTTCGCGTCTCGCAGTCCGTCGAACCGGTCGTTTGCGGCGCGGCGGCCGGCGTTCGGTGCGGCGCCGTCGGTTGGCGGGAGTAGCAGGAACACACCGTCCAAGCCTGCTCATTTCACGCCGCTGTCGACGCCGTCGGGCCAGAGCGTGGGCACCGCGAGCATCCGCGGTAGCGCGACCAAGACGGCGAGACGGTTGCAGTTCGCAGACGAGCTGCTGTCCCCCGCGGAGCGACGGCGGAAGCGATATGGTCTGCAGATCAGTCCAAGACAGAACGTGTCGTTCCACTCCGACGTCGACGAGCTGACACCAAGGAGACGGCTTGGGGAGCAGGAGAGGGAGACAATGCAAAATGAGCTAGCAATTCTTGAGCGGATGTTGTGGGACCTCGAGACCGAAACGGAGCGACTTGGACTGCACCAACGGAGGCAACCTGATGAGGATGCTGAAGATGAAGAGCAGAACCAGACAGCCGAGGGTTTTCTCGGCAACGAGTATCGAGACGAAGACGAGGGTGGTGATGAAGAAGAATTAGAAGAAGAAGAAGAGTATGAGGATACCGGGAACCAACAGACAGAGGGTGGAGGTGGACAAGAGGATGCGGATATGTCCAAGTTTGGCGCCATATGCTTGAAATCTCTCTCGATCGGTATGGGTCTCGCGCGCAAAATGGACCAGGTATGGCTCGTCAACAATATCAATTCGAGAATGGAACGGTGTTGATCGGCTGTGTTGCTCTGCAGCTGTCGAAACAAGTCGAAGACGACCAGCGCGCTCGACGTGACAATGAGTTGAAAATCAGCATGCTGGAACAGGTATGACCGTTCTGTTCAAAATACGATGTTGCAAGCGACGGAGTAACACACGCATTGTGGCTGCTACGACAGGAGGTGCGATCTACACAGGCCAAGTACAATTATCTGGAATCCAAGTACGCGAACGTGGCAACCCAATTGGATGATATGGTACGTCCAGCGATGTCGTGAACTGCACTGAGGCGCCAGTGTTGACTGTGGTTCCCTGAACAGCGCGAAGCCGTCATCACCACGGACGAGGCGATCCATCGCATGGCACAGGCGTTCGAGAAGACGCGCTTCGGGTCGGGTCGGACGTCCGCATCGTCTACTCCACACAAGCGTACGTTGAAATGGAGTGGACATTGCAACCAAGATCCTAACTCGAAAGTGTGGCCTTTCCAGGATCAAACAACACCGCTGAGACTCCAATCACAGCTAAACAGTCGGGCAAAGCGACGCCCAAGCGTTCTCCTGCTCGGCAGCGCAAAGCTCAGCGCGAGCAGCACACGAACGAGGAAGCGGACGAGAACCACACCCCGAACTCCCAGCATTAGCGCACATCCACCTTCAATTGGCCAAAATGAACATGTTTTATAGCTTTCATTTTGACACCATTCGCTACAATTCATATTTTACTAATTTCATCCAATGAGACACCAGCAGAGCTCTTGTCGATCCGACCAAAAGCGCATCCCGACAACCATGGCAGGGTATGCGCCGCCTGAGTGGGGCTCCGAGGGCGTCAACGCCTTCGCCATGACCGTGGACGTCATCAAGAGCGGGGTGGTGGTCGAGTCGCTTTCGCTGCCGCTGGTGTCCGGCCAGAGCTTCGTGCTATGCGGCCGGCAGGCGCCGCCGTGCGACCTGGAGCTGCAACACCCATCCATCTCTCGACAGCACGCGGCGCTGCAATTCGACGCGCACGGCGCGCTCTTCGCGCGGGACCTGGGCAGCACTCACGGCACTTTCGTCAACAAGAAGCGGCTTCCCGCGAACGAATTCGTGCGCCTGCACATCGGCGACGTGCTCGCGTTCGGCGAGTCCACGCGGCTGTACGCTCTGTGTGGGCCGCAGGAGCTGCTGCCGCCCGAGCACAAGCCCCGGAGACGACAGGCGAGCCGAGAGAAGGAGGTAGAGTTTGATTGGATGGGGAGGGAAAGCAGTGCTGGATGGAACTGACTAGTGGTTGCAGAAGGCAGACAAGGTCGAGGAGGACAGCGGCGCGTCGTGGGGGTTCCGTGAAGACGCTCAAGAGGAGGAGGAGGAGGATAGCGAGGAAGACGACAAGAAGCCCGACGGCAAGGAGAAGCTGCCGGACTATCTGCGCAATGTACGAGCATAATTGGTATTTTGCGATGGCGTCGGGAGAGAACTGACTGACAGATTGAGGATGCAGCTCAAGGAGGAGGACACACCGTACAAGTCGAGCATCAGCAAGACGGAGCTGAACGACAAGGACCAGCGGCTGTTCGAGCAGCTCCAGGCCAAGATCACCAAGATGGAGAACCTCAAGCTCGAGAAGAGCCGCATCCTGGCCAAGCAGCACCAGCTCGCGGGTCTGTCGGACGGTCAGCAGCAGGCGGTGGCGCGCAACGAGCAGCGCATCGAGTCGCTCATGCGCGAGATTGAGGAGATCGAGGACAAGATCCACACCAAGAACGCGCAGCGCGAGCGAACAGCAGTGGCTGGGGGCTCCTCTGGGCCAAAAGGCAAGAAAGCGAACGTGAACGAGGCGCTTTACGGCTACGACAGCGATGAGGACGACTTTTACGACCGCACCAAGGCCAACAAGCAGAAGCAAGCTGCAAGGAAGCAAAATGTCGCGACTGGAGGCGCCACGGGTGTCAACGCCGGTAGTCGCCAGCCGACCAAACCTCGGGACGAAGCGTTGACCGCTGAATCCATCCAAAACCGCATCAAGGTGCTCGAGGCAGATATTGTCAAAGTGAGCGGCGAGCTATCGGCTGCGGTTGAGACGCCGTCCAAGCCAGCAGAGGGGAAGGAGGAGGAGGAAGAGGACTCGCTCGACTCTTTCATGAACGCGACCGCTAACCAGCTGCAAGCTAGTGACCGCGCATCGATTGCTCATCGGAAGGAGGATCTCGAGAAAGAGTTGGCGCGCCAGCGACAGCTTTTGTCCATCGCGATGCCTGCTCTGTCGTCAGTGGTCTCTCAACCAGTCGTTGATGTGAGTTCACATCAACCAGCACCCACCACAGCCCCTCAAGAGTCCGAGTCCATTGCTGAACCATCAGCAGCAAGATCACCAGCGGCGTCTGATGACAAGGGAACCAAGAGTACACCACCTCTGCCAAGTATTCCTGTGGCGGTCAGCGGGTCTGCTCGCACATCTGAACGTGACGATGCCGATTCGAAGCTGCCTGCTCGCCAACAAGCGGATGCCTCGCCCGAAGAACGCACGACGAAAAAGCGGCGAGTGGCTGGCCCAACGCTACCTCCTCCCAGCTCGAGTAAGACGATAAAGCGACCCAACGACAAGGCCGTCGGCAAATCGACCGTTCTCGAAGGCGGCGACAGCGTGTGGGTGCCGCCAAAGAACCAAACGGGCGATGGACGAACTTCGCTCAACGACAAATACGGCTACTAGGCTCGGAGGGACAGTCAAAGCTTCAATATCTACGTTTTCATTTTCACTTGACGCAGACTGGGGGCCGACGAATTTTGAAATATGCTACACAACGATTGTTGCCCCCACCTCGCAACGAGCGCTAATAGTTCGCATTGAACGACGAGCTGCGCAACGAGCTCGCGCGATGGTACGACCGCAGCGACTGCGTGCTGCTCGGCGCGAACTCCATTCCCGCGTACGCTCCGTTCGCCACAAGCCGCTCCTCGTCCTGCTGCGCCGCCATGTTGTTGAAGATGTGCTCGAGCGACGTCTCGCTCACGCCGTACTCGCTCACCTGCAGCTCGTCCTTGGCGGTCTCGAGCAGACCGAAGATAGCGAACGGCCGCATCGTGCGCTTCGGGACCTGGAACCGGAAGTGGTCGCCCTGGTGCTCGACCAACGAGCTCCCAGGGAACTTGCGCTGGAAGAACTCTTGCAGCTCTTCCCCGAGCGACTGCGAGTGCCACCACGAGCAGAAAATGTCGATTGGGATCTCGCCGGACGCGTCCAGGTAGCTCTTGAGGATCCAGCCGTTCCCACTACCGTCCAGAATCATCTGCGCGCGACCGGGTGCTCCAAGAGAGGTGCACAGCTGCCTGAGATCGTTGGGAGCCACGGACGCGGTGACTGTGCCCATATGACGTAAAACCTCCATCCGCAGACGCTCGATGGTCGCTCCGCTTGGCTCGCGAAGCTTGACTTCGACCGTGTACCCACGTCCAAACTTCTGCTTCAAGTGCTCGACGCTGCCCAGACATTTCAGCTTGCCGCTCACGAGGATGCCCACGCGCGTGCACAGCGCCTCGCACTCCTCCATGCTGTGCGTCGTCAAGACCACGCACGACTCCTTCCGCGCGCACACACTGGCAATCACATCCCACATCTTGCGACGCGAGCTTGGATCCACGCCAGTTGACGGCTCGTCCAAGAAGATGATCCGCGGAGAGCCGATCAGCGCGATCGCGGTCGATACCTTGCGCTTGTTGCCGCCACTCAGACCGCGCGTCAGCTTCTTGCGGTACTCCTCGAGTCCGACCTCGAAGATCTTTTGGTTCACGGCATCGGCCACCATCGACGATGGGACACCCTTCAGCCGCGCATACAGCTCCAGCTGCTCCTCGACGGTCAACAGATCGTGCAGCGAGTCGAACTGCGGACAGTACCCCAGCACCGTGCGCGCCTTGTCGCGATGCTTGGACAGGTCGTAGCCGCCGAGCGTCACAAAGCCGTTGGTGGGAGCGATCTCGCCGGTCAGCACCTTCATTGTCGTCGACTTGCCCGCGCCATTGATCCCGAGGTAACCGAAACACTCGCCCTTCTGGATCGAGAGACACAAGTCGTGAAGCGCAACCTTCCCGCCGTCGTTATACGCTTGACGCAAATTGCGAATGAAGATGCTGTCGTTGTCGGTTGGGTACGCCTGCTCCACCTTGCGGCGTTCCTTGGCGACGTCGTCGTCCTCGGCATCGCCCACAGTGAACCGCCGTCGGTCGCTGCGATTCCACACGACACTGCGGTTCTCGATAATAAACACCAGCGATGTGAACACGAGGATCTCCAGCACAGCATACACCAGTGAGCCGCCAGCCACGTCAGCGTCGAACACATTCCGCACACAACAGTCGCTGGAGCTGGAGTCCCAGCACGATTCGCAGCTCGTATCGGTTCCAAGTCCCTCGAACGCTCCGAAAAACGAAGACGGCGCGGCATAACTACTACTGCCGTAGAGAGCGCTACGACTGAGCTTGCGCGTCGCGATCTCAAAGATGCCAATGTTCAAGTTGTATCCGGGGAAAAGGAGAAAGACCCAACGCAGGTAGTTGCGGTCCAACTCCGAGAGCGTAAAGCTGCTGGACGAGTTTGGCGTCATATCAAAGTCGATGATGCGGCAGAAGAATGAAAAGATGCTCAGCAGGCCGCCCGTGCACAGTGCAAACACCAGCAGCGACGTCTGCGCGACGGCGTGCTTGTTAAAGCGGAACGAGAACAGGTATGCCATAGGAATCGCCGTGAGAGCATGCGCTCCGACCAATGCCATCACTCCGAACACCTCCGTCTCACTTCTCAGCGTGCGGTTCGAGAACGGCACCATGATGGTGGCAGCGATCACCGTGATAAGCATGATAAGCGCGTCGTGTGTCCAGGTGGAGAGCCAATAGGCAGACATATTGGCACCGCAGATCAGCTGGAGACTCTTGGCGTTCTGGATCGGGTTCTTCTCGCGCACGATGAACGCCACGATGGCCGCAGGGATGAACGCAAACGCCAGCATGACGACGATCGAGACCAAGAAGCCGTTCAGAATCACTTGAAGCTTCGCAGCGTCTTCGTCGAGGCAGTACTTGTTGTAGCACGGAGTCTTGGGCGAAGAAGACACGGACCGCGTGCAGGTGTTGCACGCATAGTACGGCGACTCAGCATTGTACTTGTTGCAGCAAGTAGTAGCGTTGCAGTCAATCACACCCAGCGAGCAGTACTGGAACTGATAGTCTTCGCAGTACGCTTGGTCTGCGCTCGTGAACGACACCCTGGTGAAGTTGGCACTCGAGCACGAGTCTTGGCGAGACGAAGACGCGATTGTCGTGGTGTAATCGTCCGTCAAGAAGTTTGCCACGTCAATCTCGGGCAACGACACCAAAATGATCAGGAACAGCAGCGGGATGCACACCGAATTGAGCAGGCTCTTACGATCCCTCTTCGTGATCCGGAACCGCTTCGTCAGCAACGCACCAAACTGCATCCCGAACGTTGGTCGGTCGGTCTTCACCGTCGCGATTCGACCAGTGGCCTGGAAACGCGAGTTGGTGGATGTCGTCGACGTCTTCCGCACTTGGTCAACCTCATCGACGGTGCAGCCATCCACCAGTATACCATCTTCGCGGTCTTGAGCGATCCGCAGGAACACCTCCTCGAGCGTAGTCACCGAGATACCGTACTGAACAACACCGAGCGACCGCATCTGGGTGTCCAGCGCTTGCAGCATCGTCGCAAACATGCCAGATGAGGATGCCGGAAGCTGAAACACAATCTCGGAGCCGAAGTTGCTCAGGCACGTCGCTTCCGGGACAAAGTTGCGGAGGAACTGAGCAACGACCTCCACGTTGCATGCTGGCGTCTTGATCATCGTCAAGTTGTACCCGGCACCGTAGCGGCTCTTCAAGAACAGCGAGCTGCCAACACAGCACAGCTGGCCATCCGCCATGATCGCAATGCGGTCGCCCAAGATGTCGGCTTCGTCCATGAAATGCGTCGTCAGAACAATCACTCGGTCCTCGCGATTGCGCTGCAACAGGTTCCATGTGAATCGGCGCGAGTACGGGTCCATTCCTGAGGTAGGTTCGTCCAGGAACACCAGTTTGCTGTCTCCGATGAAGGCGAGCGCCACACTCAGTTTGCGCTTTTGTCCACCCGACAGATTTTTAGCCTGAACCTTTCGCTTCTCGACCAGACCAACGTCGCGGATAAGCTTCGATACCTCATCCTTGAGTAGCGACGGTGGCACGTTCTTCATCTTGCCAAACAACAAGAGATGTTCTTCAACCGTCAGCTCGTTAAACAAGACATCGTGCTGCGGACAGATACCCATGATCTGCCGCAGCTCGTTGAAGTTCTCACGGATCGATCGACCATACAAGGTCGCATCGCCGGACGTCGGAGTGATCAGCCCCGTCAGCATCGAAATGGTCGTCGTCTTGCCTGCGCCGTTGTGGCCGAGCAGCGCAGTGATGTGTCCAGAGTACATGGTCAGATTCAAACGGCTCACAGCGACCTTCAGCTCGTCTTCAATCTTGAACTCCTTCCGCAGGTCACGAATTTGGAGACAGGTGCCCTTCTTCTCCTGAGCCGCCAATGCGGCACTCACAGGTTCCTCCGACACCTGTGGCCCGAGCTTCGGCTTCATCATGACCACGGAACCGTCGTTCGACACTTGGTGCTGCAGCATTCTGATCTCGTGCGGCGGCGAGTAATCTCCACGCGGAGAGGCACCTGGGTTCGGCGATTCAATCAACGCGACCTCGTTGTCAGTCGAGGACGTCTCTTGGTCTTGCTTGGCGCTACGCCAGAAATCAACTCGGAACAAAAAGTTCCAAGGCTTACGAACACCATACTCCTGAGGAAGAACCTGGTCGAAGTACCACCCAAGAAGCACCAAGATGACCGAGTCCAGCAGCAGGTACCAGCTCAACGAAAAGGCCGACGGGACGGTCACCGGCTCCTCCAGGATCGCGATAGAGTACGCCAGACCCGTACCGAGTTGCGCGTGGCGGAGGAGATCATCCGCAGCCAGTGCGAACGCTGTGGGTGGCGACAGCGCGGCCCAGTACTTCGCCGAGTTAGACTTGGACTGCACGCTGAAGAATGGGAAGAACAGGATCAGCCAGAGCAGCACGGACGAGATGGATGCCGTCCGCGACTTGTTGAAGAACGGCGTGATGAAGTACGAAAAGCTCACGATCGACATGCTGAGCGTCCAGAACAGGAACACTAGCGTCGCGTACTCGGTTTCTGGGAACACCTTGCCGTACTTGAGCTCGGCCGCAATCAAGAACGCGAGCGGCGTAGACAGCACAGCCGTGGTCACACACCACGAGCACAGGATCGTCCAGTTGGAGAGTCCCATGATCTTCATCACCTCGCGGATCCGCGTCTCCTTCTCAATCACCATGGTTGTCGTCGTTGTCGACACAAACTTGATGTAGCTGATAAGCAAGAACAGTCCAATGACCGTCTGGCCCGTGCTGTAAAAGGTCGACTCGTTCGTCGAGAGCCCGCCAATATCGTCCTCGTTCAACGACTCCATGCCCGTGCACACGATTGTGGTCGTGCTGCTGGAAGCTTCCGTGTCGTCATCGGCTCTGTAGTTGTTACCCGAGTTGCCCGTGCCGAAGATCGCGTCGAGGTTGGCAATGAAGACGAGCCCTCCCACGAGAATCAGCGGCAGGAAGAGCTCAAAGAAGAAGGACACGATCTTGCGGCGCCGAATCGTCAGGTTCTTCCACACGAGGTTGGTCACCTGGCTCCAGGACGCCAGCACAGCCTGCCACTTGGCGATCGAGGCGGCAGCGAACCGCGACTCGACCGCGTCCTCTGCAGGATTGGTCATCTTGACGTGCTGTCTCCTGGCAATCAATTTAGCCACGAGCGTCAGAAAAGCGATCAGAAACACGATGATGCTGCACACGACGATGAGCGCCACGCTCTCGGACGAGAGACCACACTGCTTCTTCAACCCGAGCGTGTCTTCAATCACCGACTGGCAGTAGTCCAGCTCAGACGCGCTGGTGGAGCAGGACAGCAGCTCGGACGCCGCGCTGCAGCACGAGCTCGACGCCGTCTGCGACGGGTCCGTGCACAGCAAGCGGCACGTGCCGACGTCGTCCGAGCTGATCGAGCCGCTCGCGCTCGAGTTGGTGAGCGCCGAGATGGCGGCCGCCGAGAGCGTCGCCGAGCCGCCGAACGAGCTCGATTCGAGCTCAAACATGCCCGAGTTCATGACGCAGAGCGCGTACGAGCTGTCGTACGACAGAATCTTGGTGAGGCACTGGGTGAAGAGCGTCGTGGCCACCGACGACGCGGAAGAGGACGAGGACGACGAGGACGACGTCGCGGTCGTGGTCGCGGTCGACGAGGTGGAGGACGCCGAGCCGGAAGACGACGCCGCCGCCGACGTCGACGCGGCCGACGACGTTCCGGTCACATCAGTGGTGGCCGTCGACGTGCCGGGCGTCCCCGAGTTCGGGCCGCCAAAATCCATGGCACCGCACTGCCGCTAGCGGTCGCTCCGAAGCCGAGCGGGGAGCAGCAGAAGTGATGCAGGCGGCGAGATCGCAGGATGCGCCGGGAATATGGCTGTTCGCCTCGGCCGACGTTGCAGCTCTGAGCGCGGAGCGCAAGCAGAAGTGGGCGGGGTTGCCCTGGGCTTCTGCGTCGTTTTGGGTGTGGGAAAGGTGGCGCCGCGTTCTGATTGGGCGGAACCGACCAGTCGAGGCGCGGATTACTCTTTGCGCTGGGGAAGGCTATAGCGCAGTGGATGTTTTCTCGGAGGTACAAAATCTACAATGAAGTCAAATATTGTCTTGGTGCTGGCTATTGAAAGTGCGTGGGGTATCGAATCTGGGGATGTGGATGCCGGTGGCACAGCTGCCCATCTTTTTACTTGGACGAGTCACACGGTGTACGAGGTTTGAGTGCCATCCACTTACTGTGCACGCGCAATAAAGTAGCTCCCGTAGACACCGCGGAGATCCTTCAAGACCGTTGCGTCAGCAACAGAAACTTTAAGCGGGGTCCACGCGACGGTGACATGTGTTGGATCAATTGAGATTAGGGGTGTTGGCTTCTGAGCTCCACACTTGGCTGTGAAAAATTGACAGCGAACTGCCGACACAAAATGGGTGTCACATCAATCATAACTGTCATTGCCGTTAGAGAGACCAGAATCCGGTTTCTGTCGGTTACTTTCAGCTTTGAATCAAGTTGAAGTGGTCGAATTGAATCATTGGCATCGATCAATCCCTCTACTGACCCGGGTGCACGCCGAACCAGCCAGGGCTAGGCTCGCCCTGCACCTCGCCAAAGTACAGCGCGAACGTCTGCCGCAGGTGTTCGATCGCCGCGCGGTCCTCCATGAACTTGGGGAACTTGTCCACCGACGCGTCCTCGTACTCCCACAGGTGCTTGAAGCCCGCGGGAGCCGCAACGTCCGTGCGTACGGAGCGGCCGGCCATGTTGACGCTCTGCGTCTGGTTAGAGAGGACCCAGTTCATGAAGAGCTTGGCGGCCGCAGGGTGGCGCGCCTGCTTGAGGATGGCGATCCGCTGGCCCCACGACAGGTACTGCGTGCCGTTGCCGGCCACGAACGTGATGTTGCTCGTCGTGCTCGGCACGATGCTGCCGCCGGCGGCGACGCCGATGAGCTTGGAGCCATTGCGCACCGCCTCGCCGGGGGTGTTGGTGCCGCGGCGGAACTGCACGCTCTGCTCGGCGAACTTGGCGACCCAGTCCCAGCCGTACTTCTCCACGTACGTCGAGTACACGAACAGCGCAGCGTCGTCGTCGTGCGGATACGACGACGCGATCTGGCCGGCGAACTCAGGCTTGATCAGATCCTCCGGCGACGTGGGGGCTGTCAGACCGGCGGCCGCGAGCCGCGCCGAGTCGTAGAAATAGCTGAACGTGATGATCATGTGCGACATCCACGCGCCGGTGGCTGACTTGAAGCCGTTGTAGATCTTAGAGAAACCAGCGGGCTTGTACTCGAGCAGCTTGCCCTCCTTCTCCCAGCGAGGGAAGTTCTGGATGGTCTGCAGAGCCACGAGGTCCGGCACCAACGTGCTGGTGTTCAGCTGGTTGTCGACGCGCACGTCATGGTACTTGGAGTAGTCGACGACGATCGTGAAGTTGACCTTGGGGAAGGCCGCGACGAACGAGTCGTGCAGCGCCGTCTGCTGCGAGGCGATGTCGCCGCCAGCGTACAGCACGAGGTTGCCGCCCTCGGCCACGGCTTCGGCGTACAGCTCGTCCAGCGAGCGGGTCTCCTCGTGGACCTTGGCGTTGGCGGACGCGGCAAGGAGCGCGGCGACGGTCGCCAGCAATGCACGCGCAAACTTCATCGTCTTGTGGCTTGACCGACGGTGGGTTGGTGCTCAACGAGGAAGGTTGCAGAATGATCTCGAATCGGCTACCTGCCTCATGACCGGCGCCATTGGCAAGCTGGTGGATGGCTGTCTGGCGTCTCACCCAAGGTCCAATTCAGCAGGCGATACCATCGACTAGCGCGTTATCATAGTCGCACAAACCGACTCGGTTGCAATGTGTTTGGTGTTCGAGAGATGAGCGATCAGAGCGAGTCGACCAGCCAGGTGGTGCGCAGGAAGAGATCGCGTGAAGATCTGCTGACTGCTGGTGGGCGACTGTGGAAACCTCTGGCAAGTCGACCGACGTGCGCATGTGTGTGTTAACGAGCGTGGCCCATCCCGGAGACAGGCGCGACATTCCGGCTCGCGGCGATTGCCCGCTCGTTGCCCGACGGAATTCCGTAATCTCCTCATTTTCGCAATCGCGCGCTTGGCCGCAGCCAATCGCCAGCACCACCTTCCTCGCGTCAATGGCTGCGGCTGTGATGCAGTGATCAGTTGCAGTGCATATCGGATGGGACTCGGAATCCGCGTGTGACACTGTATGTTCGTTGCGCTGCCCGCCTTCAAGGAGTCGCGCGGCACTGGATCTCGCCAGCGCATCCTCTGATCTGGTGACGACTGCGTGGCGTTGTCACCATGACCCGAGAGCAGCACGCGATGAGGTGATACCCTGGCCCAGGGTGTCCGAACGCTCGCTCCTTGAACTAGAGGCAACTTGTGGCATGCGTCGAGCTCGCGCATCTCTCGATTGCGTGCAACACAACCGAGCTCTCCATCCAGCACGACCTGCCGATGCGGAGCAGCAACGGTCGCCATTGGCTCGTGGCACGCTGACACAAGCCACGCTCGTCCGAGACCACAACGACGGACACACCCGGTTCACCGGATGCTGGCCAAGCCCAGTAACATCGGAAATAGCCACGACCGTGAGCCAGGGTAGAAAGAGTCAGCCGAAGGCGATTGTTGACACCTCTGACGATGCTGGTCACGCACGAAAGTAAATATATTCACCGTGCTTTGACTCGACGGCACGGCTCCACTACCTGCGCTTCATGTTTATGGGTTCGTCTCGGCCTCCTTCTTGGCCTTCTTGGCCTGGAAGTCCGACCGGCCGCGCGACACGCACGCCTGGAAGCGCTTCTTCAGCAGCTTGTCATCCGGCGCCAGCTGAATCGCGCTCCAGAACGCGCACGCGGCCTCTTCGTACAGCTGCAGCGCCTCGAGGCACTGACCTTCACGGAAGAGCGCCTTCGGCCACTCCGGCTTCAGCTTCTTCGACACGCGCACGTCATGCAGCGCTTGCTTGGCGTTGCCGGCACCGAGGTACGCGGCGCAGCGGTTGCTGAAGAGCACGGCATCCGCAGGCGTTAGCTCGAGCGCCTGCGAGTAAAAGTCCACGGCGCGAGCGTAGTCCTTGGCGATGTACGCCTTGTTGCCCTCGTTCTTCAGCTCGGTCGCCTTGGCGAGCGCCGCGGGGTCCACCTCGACAACCTCGGGTACCACAACCGCGTCCTCCGACCCGATCTCGGCGAGCAAAGCCTGCTTCTCCGCCTCGACCTTCTCCTCGGGCGTCTGCTGCTGCTGCAACGCCTCCGGGAGCTTGTTCATGGCCGCACTTTCGTAGTACGCGTCGATCTTGACCTTCTCAGCGGCCATCAGCGCGTCAATATCAGCCGCCTCGAAGCCCGCAGTGATTGGCTGCAGAAGCTGCACGATCTCGTGGTGGCCCATCCCCGCGGCGAGCTGCAACGGCGTCGCGCCCATGTCCGAGGCAAAGTTGGCGACGACGGCCGTGTCCTCGGCTCGGCAGCGCAGGAACTCCTCGACGATCTCCTTGAAGCCCGTCTCGGCCGCCATGTGCAGCGCCGTGATGCCGCCCATGATCTTGACCGTCAGGTCGGCATTCGCCTCGAGCAGCTCCTTGGCCACGACGGGCTTGTTCATAAGGCAGCACAGCATCAGCGGCGTCACGCCACCCGAGTTGGTCGAGTTCACGTTGGCGCCGTGCTTGACGAGCTCGGCCACCGTCTTCTCGCGGTTCTCGCTCACGGCGAAGTGCATCGCCGTGCCGTTCTTGGTCGTCGCCTCGATCAGCGCCTTGTGCTCGAGCAGCAGCTTGACCGTGCGGATGCTGCCGTTGGCCGCCGCCTCGTGGAGCGCCGTCGTGCCGTTCACCATGGCCACGTTCGGGTCCGCGCAGAACTCGAGCAGCAGCTTGACGGTCGAGAACTCGTTCTCCTTGGCCGCGTACAGCAGCGCCGTCGCGCCTTCCTCGTCCACCAGGTCAATGCACCTAGAATCCACCAGGTGTACACATTAAGCCACGGCTTGATACTACCCCACAGAGGAAGCAAGCGATGTCGTACTCGGGAGCGCGGTCCAGGATGTAAGTGACGACCTTGCGGCGGCCCTTGCGCGCTGCAAAGTGCAGCGCCGTGCGCTTGTGCGCGTCCTTGAAGTCCGTGAGCGTCTCCTTGATGTCCGTCACACCCATCACCTGGATCGCCTCGACCGTCTTCTGCAGCAGCTCCAGGTCGCCATCTATTGGTTTCGTGTCAGGTGAATATTCGCAACGTTAGGACTCCGATCAGGAGCTCAAAAGCGTAGCAGACAGCGCGAACCACGCACTCTCGGCGCTGGAGAGCAGATCACTCACGACCTGCTTCTGCTTCTGGTACTCGGACGCTCCCTTCTCCTTCTCCTTCGCCGTCTCGCTCGAGTTGGCCATCGCGTTGGTCGCCTGCTTGCTTGATGTGCACCGAAAATGAATGGCGGGATTTCCGGTCAGGTTGTGGCGGTCACGGCATTCTGCATACCACTTGATTGGTCGAAATGCAGCTCATCATGCGTTGATTGGTTGTAATGGGACCGATTTGAGTGGCTTGAACGGGTCTGATACAGACAAATACTACAACAAGGTGCGTTCACCCAAACAAATGCCGTAGAACGCTGTGTGTCTCTGTTCCGGAACTCCGAAACTTATGAATTTACAAAATACGGTGAAAAAACCATCTATTGTGAAAT
Source organism: Phytopythium cucurbitacearum (nom. inval.) (assembly GCA_023336425.1). NCBI lineage: Eukaryota > Oomycota > Peronosporomycetes > Pythiales > Pythiaceae > Phytopythium > Phytopythium cucurbitacearum (nom. inval.). The sequence goes on along the minus strand of JAADXC010000600.1, from coordinate 919 downwards.
GAACATGTTCAATTTACGAAAATCGCTACAAAACACGGTAAAAATGCAATAATATTTTTACAAAACAAGTTATATTTTGTGAAATGAGCATGTTCAATTGACAAAAACAACTTGTTTCGGGAAATATTTTCGTGTTTTCACCGTGTTTTGTGAATTCAACGCTTCAAATACAGATCGACCTCTCGCAAAACAAGGTTGAGTTCATCGCGGACGATGGCCTGGCAGCGCGAGCTCCGGTGGTGGCGGCGCGTGGTTCACGCGGGCGACCACGAGATGCGGCTGGACCGATGGCTGCGCCTGCAGTTCCCGTCAGCGCCGCAGTCGCTACTGCAGTCGCAGCTGCGCAAGCGCAAGATCCGACTGCAGCCGCCTCCGACCGCCGTCGAATCCAGTCTCCAGTCGGCGAAGGCCAATTCGATCCTGCTCGAGGGCTCTGTGGTTGCGATCGACGCCCACCTCTTCTCCTCCAAGCTGCAAAACTCTGGTGATGGCGTTGCGAACCGACCGCAGTCGCCTAGACGACGCTCGGCTGTCGATGTGCCGACGAGAGTACCGCCTGTCCGTGAGAAGGCGGTGCAAGATCTGCTCGAGCGTGTGCTGCATCGTGACGCGCACTACATCATACTGAACAAGCCGCATGGCCTCGCAGTCCAGGTTGGCTATGACATTGACGGATTGTTTGATGGTATTGAGTGCTCACCCTGATCTTCAATGCTACTGATGTGCCAGGATGGATCGGCGTTGAGAGACTCATTGCCACGCTACTTTCCAGCTCTCGGTGCATTGCTAGCGAATGACGACGCCCCTGTCTCAGCTACTGTCGATGATGGCAGCGATCCCGAGATGCTCAAGCTCGTGCATCGACTCGACAAGGAGACATCCGGCGTGCTCGTCCTAGCGCGTTCGCGGCTAGCAGCGG
>JAADXC010000060.1:0-80023 GCA_023336425.1 Phytopythium cucurbitacearum (nom. inval.) | reverse complement strand
CAGTGACGTCCTGCCATTATACTCTGTAGCATTCACTGCTGCGCCGCTGTCCACCAGGAAACGGACTACATCCACATGACCTCCCTCGGCACTCAGAATCAGTGGCGTCCTGCCATACCCATCCTTCGTGTCGACGTTCACACCATTCGACACCAACCTCCGCACGTCCTCAAGATTTCCGCGTCTCGCTGCATCCACAAGCTTGGTCTCCGCGTTCCCCATTACCGCTCGCTTCAGTCGTCGCTGCAAGCAGGTCAGTCGTTGTATGAGCGCCTCGGTGTGTTGCTCTTCCCGCTCACTGACTCTTGCGAATGAAGCCAACAAGTATTCTTGGTCGGCTCATCCCATCATGCATCTAAAGAGCTGTACAGTACGGTGCCGTGCCGTGTTGGGTTCATCGAGGGCTGTCAGAGACCTCGTGGCTCGACAGCAGCCACTCCGGCGGCGAACAAGCATAGCGTAATTGGGATGCCGAACGAATAGCCAAAAAGACGCGTATGGAATCTGATCGAACTGCCAAGCACCCATGTGTGGGAGGCAGCTTGGGGGTGCAGTTGCTGTCAATCATCCATTTGTTGTGTCTAGTAATATCGAATATTCGATCATAAATAGTACAACAAACTATACATTGATCATTAAACTGGATGAAATGGCCTGAACAGAATTTATTCCTCTACATTTGTGTTTGGTCTTACTTTCGCTAACAACGGAGAAAACCCTGTAAATGCACCATCAACCGCTAGTTCTCGGAGACACACCTGGAATCGAGTTGGCACACTGCAACCATCGCTTCCAATCATCAGGACTCAAAAGTAGAGAGATCAATTCCGCGAGAGGTGCTGAGCTGTCGTTGCAGATGTCACTTATACAATTCTGTTCAATTGACCATGAAGCAGCTCCACTCCAATTCTTTCTGTACTAAGGTGTTCGAGCGATAATCCCACGGCTGCCTTGCAATTGCTACGAGTTGATGAGACTCTTCTCGCACACAACAGCACAGATTCTAAATCCCTTCTGTCCACCAAGTTACACGCAGCGACATTCATTAGGTATTCGACAATAATCACAACTCCCGCGTTAGCGCTCCATATAAACCCACCGATCTTAGAATTCCGTCGTTTTGACCGAAACAATTCGCAGCAAGACGTACCAGAACGACGTCCTCATGCCCTCCCTCAGCACGTACAAAATGGCATTAGATCCAATTCCCTGCTGCTCATGCTATCTATCAAATGCTTGTTTCCAATCTGGAGGTTGAGGCCACATTTGGTCGGATATGATCGTGCCCGACTAACGCAACCAATTCTCAGAATCGCAAAAGCAAATACTGCACGTTAGACTTTTATCATGGGGACACCATTTCTTCACCGTTCTCACTACTGGTGACCAATTTCAACGCTTGCAGATCTTTCCAGGATTGATAGCTGTCTCCTCATGGAGGCGGTCTTGTTCATCATCATCGCTCGAGCATTCTAACAGCGAATCCCAGCTAGCTTCTGGATGTACTTGCTGACTATTACTCTCGATCGAGGTGTCACCGTTGCAACTACAGGAAAACACACGGCGTTAGAGTGTTTATATCACCATCCATGTCAATAGAATCGCTGATCACGAGCCTGTATTGGCGAGTTCCGGCACCGTGGCGGCCTGTGGCCTCCATTGTCACGGTGCTGTCCTCGACACCCAAGGTGTCCAACCCCACTTAAGTATCCTTGCCTTTACCTACATCTCAGCCATCAGCCAGCACACCTCCATTTCCCAGGCCGATATGAGATAGTCCTGCTGCGTGGTGTCTTGCTAAGCGTTGGATCAACCACATTTGGATTGGCTCGGTTGAAGTGGAAGGCAGTACCTCCACAGACACAATAGATTATCTCCACTTACCCTAACCCGCTACATTTGCCGTGCGAACGATTGGCCCCAGCGAGTGACTGGCATGCCATATTGTAGGCTAGGCCGTTCGGTAGGTTCGTTGGTTGGTGGCATTGGCGAGGAGAGAGGCAGAGTGTTGGTCATTCCGCTCGAACGTTGCCCTGCTTGCCCACACCGCTTCACGGCACTCGACTCGGCCACCAATGGCGGCGACCACCGGCGACGCGTCCGCCGCGCTCGTGAGCGTGCGGCGCCTCAAGAGCGGCGTTCGGCGCGCGCTGGCGGACAGCGAGCGGCTGCGGAGGCACCCGGCCGTGCAGCGCGCGTTTCCTGCCGCATGGCTCAGCAATCCCGACGAGAACGATGAGAGCGAGGCCGACGAACCCGACGACGCCGTGCGCGCGTACCTGCAGTCGCTGGCGTCGTGCCTGGCGCACCGCGAGCTGCTCGTGGTGCTGGTGAAGCATCTGCGGCCGTTCATGCTCGAACTGACTGTGCGGCTGCTCGACCCGGCCGCTGTGCTGTTCGAACAAGTCGACTGCGAGCAGTACATTGAATGCGACGACCTGTTCAAGCGCCACGAGATGATCGCGGCGGCGCTGGCTCCGCTGCTGACCTTCGTGCCGTCCGTCTTCCCGGTGGTGCAGCAGTTCTTCGCCTCGGCTCCCTGCTTCTTCGAGTACGTGAGCGTCGAGAAGGTGCAGCACAGAGATAGGATCGCGCGCCTGCGACGCATCGCGTCCACGGCCGACCGGCTGCTTCGACTGTACCCGCACGAGCTCGCGCACCAATGGAACTGGTCGGCCTTCTTCCCGCTCTGCTTCCACGACGACACGACTGTGCGATGGCATGCGGCTCGCGCGACGGCTGTGATCCTGCACCTCGGGTCAGCGCAGCGCACCGAGTTCCTCGAGCAGCTCGGCGTCAGCGAGCGCGATGCTGTCAGTGGTGGAGCGAGTTCGACTGCTGTTCGACAGATCGAGCTCCAAGAGCATCTGCTCTCCGTCAACCTCGAAGAGCAGCGCATCGGCGTGAGTGTCTACGATCCGCTCGATGACGACGTCGAGATCACATCCACTGCATGTGCGCGCGCAGTGCCGTTCCACCAGTCGTTGAAGAACATTTTCGGTGTGATTGTGCCGACCAACAAGCGCGGAAACACTGCCGAGTCGGATGCTGCTGCGCAACATGACGCACTCGTGCCGACTGCATCGACGCAGCGGAACCTGCAGGCGATCGCGATCGCACTGGGACTCAAGCGACCAGTCCTCGTCTCGGGATCTGGCGGAACGGGCAAGACTGCGGCGATCCGTGAGCTCGCGCGCCTGTCCGGCAACAGCGACTTGGTGGAGCTCCATCTGGACGACCAAATCGATAGCAAAACGCTGCTGGGGTCGTACGTTTGCACCGAGATTCCTGGCGAGTTCACGTGGCAGCCGGGTGCACTCACCACCGCAATTTTGTCGGGACGCTGGGTCGTGATCGAAGACATCGACCGAGCGCCGTTCGAGGTCCTGGCGGCATTGATGCCGCTATTGGAGACTCGAGAGATGATCCTGCCTGGTCGTGGGGAGCGGCTCGTTGCACACCCCAACTTTCAAATCTTCGGAACCACCACCCACGGCCACAATATGCCCAAGGGGTTCCAGGAGTCGATCTGGACTGCGATTGACATTCAAGCGATGGAGGACTCTGAGATCCAGCAAGTGCTGCATGCGCGGTTCGAGAAGATCCCTGCGCAGGTGATCCACAAGATCATGGTCACATACAATGTCGTGTGCGGAAAGGACCAGAGCCTCGATGCATCATCATCCGGCATGACCCACGTCTGGAGGGAAACTCGTCGCAACTACGGGCGTGATTTCTGTTTGAGGGACTTGCTCAAGTGGGGGAAACGCATCGGATCGTTCTGCTTCTCGGGTCAGAATGAACAAGACGGCAACCGCGAGTATATTACTGAGGAAGCGCGGCTGAGAATTCTGATGGAAGCGTTTGACATTTTCTGCGCGGGCATTCGTGATGTGGCAACGCGGCTGCAGGCTGCGATTGCGATCGGGACGATCTGGGAGGTGCATGAGGAGAAGATCCGCTATTTTCTGGAGCAGAACAAGCCTCACGTCTCGTTCAACCTGCACGAAGTCGAGTTTGGTCGCGTCCATCTGCCGACGCTTCCGAACAGTGAGCAAATGGATGATGTGCGCGTCGACGGGTCCGTGGTCATGACGGGGCATGTGCTGCGCTTGCTGGAGAGATTAGCTGCGATCGTCTACACTTGCGAACCTGCTTTGCTCATCGGTGAAACTGGTTGCGGCAAGACCACAATCATCCAGCATCTGGCCAAGGCGATGGGCCAACAACTCGTCGTGCAGAACCTGAATATCCAAAGCGACAGTTCCGATCTCGTGGGAGGCTTCAAGCCTGTTGAGATTCATCTGCTCGCGCGACCACTGTATCTGGTTTTCATCGACCTGTTTAGTGCGACGTTTTCACAGAAGAGCAATGCGAGCTTCCTGAACATCATTCGCATGGCATTCGAGCGCAAGGAGTGGAAGAAGATGGTGAAGGGCATGCGCAAGGCGGTTCAGATGGCGTCTACCAAGTTTCAGGGAGAAGACCGCCGCGAACATGGTGCTGGCACGGTGTCGAGCAGCGACAAGAAGAAATCTTCTGCCGGCAGCGCCTCGCCGAGCATTCTTGCAAGTCGTTGGGACATCTTCGAGTCCGAATTGGATCGGTTCGAGCGGCAGAAGGAACAAGCCGAGTCTCACTTTGCCTTTTCATTCGTTGAGGGTGTGCTGGTGAAAGCTCTCCGCGAGGGCCACTGGGTCCTGCTCGATGAAATCAATTTAGCGTCGTCGGACACGTTGGAGCGCATCAGCACGCTGCTGGAGCACGAGACCAGTGCGTTCTCATTGACGGAGCGGGGCGACGTTGAAATCATCCGACCTCACCCGAACTTCCGCATTTTCGGAGCGATGAACCCGTCAACCGATGTCGGCAAGAAGGATTTGCCACCTTCGCTCCGCAACCGGTTCACTGAGATCTACGTCGATGAATGCGTCTCCCCGACGGACCTCCAGATGGTTGTGCAGCATCAGTTCAAGGAAATCGCCGGCGCTCCTGTCGCCGAGACGGTGGAGTTTTACTTGGAAGCTCGGAAGCAGGCTGAAGAGCGCCTGAGCGACGGAGCTCGCCACAAGCCGCGCTACTCGCTGCGTACGCTGAGTCGAGCACTGGTCATCACTCGTATCTTGATCCAACGTGGCTATGGCCTCCCTCGCGCACTGTACGAAGGCTTTGCGTCGAGTTTCTGCACGCAACTTGAGATCGATTCCCGAGCCTACTTGGAGCGCCTCATCAAAAATACGTTCGCGAAGAACATGAAGGCGAAGGAGCTTGTTCGAACTCCGCCTCGACCTGGCGGACGGGTGGGTTCGGAAGACTTCATGCTCGTCAGCTCGTATTGGATCCGCAAGGGCGAGTTCATGGAGCCGCGCGACGACTCGGTTCCTGATCCCGTCACTTCTCGTCGCAAGTTCGTGCTGACCAAGTCAGTCGAGGAGAATCTTCGGCACGTGTCCCGCGCCGCGTTGATTGGTCGCTATCCGGTACTCCTTCAGGGTCCGACGTCTGCCGGTAAGACGTCGTTGATATCCTACTTAGCCGCGCGCATCGGACAAAAGTGCGTTCGTATCAACAACCACGAGCACACGGACATTCAAGAGTATCTCGGCAGCTACGTGTCGGACTCGGATGGCAAGCTGTCGTTCAAGGAAGGTGTTTTGGTCGAAGCCGTCCGCAATGGGTGGTGGATCATTCTGGACGAGTTGAACTTAGCTCCATCCGAGGTGCTTGAGGCTCTCAATCGTTTGCTGGACGACAATCGCGAGCTCTTTCTCCCCGAAACACAGGAGGTTGTCAAGCCGCACCCGAAATTCATGCTGTTTGCGACGCAGAACCCGCCCGGTCTGTACGGCGGCCGGAAGGTCTTGTCTCGCGCGTTCCGGAATCGTTTCATGGAGATTCAGGTCGACGAAGTCGGTACTGCCGAGCTCCAGACGATTGTGCAGGAGCGGAGCTCGCTCCCCCCGTCCTACTGCTCCATTTTGATTGAGATTATGCGCCAGCTGCAGCTCATTCGCCAGCAGTCGTCCATTTTTGCTGGTAAGGCTGGCTTCATCACTACGCGCGACCTGCTCAGGTGGGCAGAACGACGACCCATGACGAAGCAGGCACTGGCAGAGGAAGGCTACTGCTTGTTGGCCGAGCGGTTGCGGAAGGACGAAGAGAAGGCGCTGGTGAAGCAAGTGATTGAGGACAAGTGCCGCGTCACGATCGATTTGGATGCACTCTACTACTCTGGGAAGCCGCGCGCATCGAACCTCTTGAATGAAAACGGAGAAACCGAGGAAGAGACAGTGTGGGGAACTGCAGAGCAGTTCGAACGTGTCCAGCAGTTGATCGAGGCTGCTCTTGGCGAGGCTGGAGGCGAGAAGATCGAAGGAAACGCTGCTGGTTTGGAGAAGATCAGCGTGACCAAGTCGCTTCGACGGCTGTTTGCTTTGGTCGGCCGATGCCTGCAGCACGAAGAACCGGTGTTGCTTGTGGGCGAGACGGGATGCGGCAAGACTACTGTTTGCCAACTGTACTCTCTCCTGTTTAACCAACCGCTGCACATCATCAATTGCCACCAGCACACGGAAACGTCTGATTTTCTTGGGTGTTTGCGGCCAGTTCGCGGCAAGGAAACTATTCAGCACGATCTGCAGACGGCTCTGACGGAGTACTTCTCGTTGATCCGTGGTGACGATGAAATGGTGCAGGACCAGAGTCTGACTGCTCTGCTCGCAGAATTTGAGAAGGTGAAGGAAACCAGTCGGACGAACGATGATGAGTCGTTGGATGAGCTACGCATGAAGATCGAAGGCTTGAAGCGACGATTCCAGTCGATTTTCGAGTGGAGCGATGGTCCGTTGGTTGAATCGATGAAGAACGGCGACTTGATCTTGATTGACGAAGTGAACTTGGCGGAAGATGCTGTGCTCGAGCGTCTCAACAGTGTGCTTGAGCCCTCACGCACGCTGCTTCTTGCTGAAAAGGGTGGCGACAGCGTTGAGGAGATTGTGGCTCATTCGAGGTGGCGCGTGATGGCGACGATGAACCCTGGAGGCGACTTTGGCAAGCGTGAACTGTCGCCAGCGCTCCGGAACCGCTTCACCGAGATTTGGGTGCCTGCGATTTCGGACTTGACTGATATTGCCACGATTATCCAAGATCGCTTGGTGAAGCAGTCCATTCGCCCCGCGATGCCGGTTGTGGCTCCGGGCGTGAGCTTGTCGCCTCTGTGCGACCCAATGCTCGAGTTTGTCAAGACGTTCAACGCAGCGAACGGCGGTGTTGGAGGATGCGGGATGGTCACGCTTCGCGACATTCTCAGCTGGATCAACTTCATCACCTCCGTCGCGAACAACAAATCAGCGGAGCAGACGACAGATCCTTGGACAGCCTTTGTGCAGGGAGCTGCGTTGGCCATTCTTGATGGTCTTGGACTCGGATCCGACAAGGCGCTACAGACGTCGCTGAAAGCTCGTGACGATGCGTACAAGGTTCTGCTCGAGTTGGTTCCTGAGAACGACCAAGGTGTGAAGGAGGCTGTTTTGGCGTCTCTGACTCCCATGAACCACACGGCTACCAGTGACAGCATCCACGACTTGAGTTCTGAGAACAGCTCTGGTCGCTTCGGAATTGGACCGTTCTCGATTCCCCAGGGTCCAGCGCGTGTGCAAAAGAAGTCGACATTTTCGCTCAAGGCACCGACGACGCTCTCGAACCTGTATCGCGTGTTGCGAGCAATGCAAGTGAACCGGCCGATCATCTTGGAAGGTTCACCCGGCGTGGGCAAGACCAGCCTGATCAGCGCTCTCGCAGCTGCATCTGGCCATCGCCTTGTCCGAATCAACCTGTCTGAACAGACGGACATTTCTGATTTGTTTGGCTCTGATCTGCCCGCGGCATCCTCGACTGACTCTGCAGAGTCTAGCGGCATGTTTGAGTGGTGTGACGGCGTTTTCCTGCGTGCTCTCAAGGCTGGCGACTGGGTGCTCTTGGATGAATTGAACCTCGCGTCTCAGTCGGTGCTAGAGGGTCTGAATTCGTGCCTCGACCATCGCGGCACTGTCTACATTCCTGAGCTTGATCGCGAGTTTGAATGTCCGCGGACGTTCCGAGTGTTTGCAGCGCAGAATCCCCTGCGCCAGGGCGGCGGACGTAAAGGGTTGCCGAAGTCGTTTTTGAACCGATTCACACGCGTGTTTGTGGACACGCTACACGAGCAGGACTTGATTCATATTGCCGCCTCTGTTTTTCCGAGCCTCCATCACGTGGATACTGTTTCGCAAACTCCTCAACCTAGTCTTCTCGAGCGCATGATCCGCTTCAACACTGCAGTTCATCAAGACACTATGGTGGCGTGTCGGTATGGGCGTCTTGGAAGTCCGTGGGAGTTCAATCTTCGCGACGTCTTCCGCTTCTGCGAGCTGTTGAAGCAGCAAGAGCTTCTGACATGTGTGGATGCCGACCACCAGCTGTATGCACTCAGCTATTATGTGAACTTCATTTATGTCAGACGCATGCGATCAGCGCACGACCGTGAGATGATATCTCGACGATTCGAGGAGTTCTTCGGCATTCGACCGACGGATCTGCGGCGAGTGGCGTTGCGAGTTTCGTCGGAGCAAGTGCAGGTTGGCAACGCATTCCTCAAGCGGCGCGCTTCCTTGCGTTTCGATGGTGTGGTTCCTCCAGTGTTCGATTTTCTGCTGAACCCTATGGAGGCGCTGGCGCACTGTGTCAACATGGGCTGGCCGGCATTGCTGGTTGGCCCTCCTGCCTCTGGCAAGACGTCTTCTGTTCGTCTCCTTGCAGCGCTTACCGGGAATACTCTGCACGAGCTGGGTATGAGTGCCGGAACGGATGCGACAGAACTGCTCGGGTGCTTCGAGCAAGTCGACGTGAACCGCAAGCTTCGTGAGGTGAAGAGCAAACTCGAGCATATTTATGAGAATGTGATGCAAATCCTTGTGTTGAGGGGAGCACAAGCTTCGGCTGCCAGGACGAAGGAATCTGCAAAATCGATGAAGACGGCGAAGCATTTGAGCACGACGTGGTGGACGCTTGCGAAACGTGAGAATTACGCCAACGACAGCCAATCGAAGCGAGCGTCCAAGAGCGAACTGGATGAAGTGACTGTGGATTTGCTGAAGGAACTGGTGCGGACGATGAAGCGCTGCCTGGAAGAAAGCGATGAGCTATTTGGTACCCTCGTGAGTTTGGACCGGCAACTTGACGCTGTGGTTCAGCTGAGCAAATCGCACTCGATTGCGAGCCGCTTCGAGTGGGTGGACGGAACCCTAATCCAGGCGATGGAGAAGGGTGAATGGATCTTGCTGGACAATGTGAACTTCTGCAGCTCGTCTGTTCTAGATCGCCTGAACTCGCTGCTGGAAACTGGCGGAGAGCTTCTCATCAACGAGTGTGGTGTGATCAACGGACACCTTCGCGTTGTGCATCCGCATCCGAACTTCCGCATATTCTTGGCGATGGATTCTCAGTACGGTGAAGTGTCACGAGCAATGCGGAACCGTTGCATCGAAATTGCGCTTTTGGGCGATGAGCAACAGCCAGTGGATGCCATGCGGTTGTCGCTCTCATCCGGCATCCCTGGTCGTGCGCTGTGCCAGGCATTTCAGATTGTTCACAGCCGAGTCTGCGACAAGATCTTGGAGCTGGCAGGTGTGTCAGTCTCTTCGCGCATCAATCGTCGACATCTGGAGAACTGGTCGCTGCTCGCAGCTGCTGAAATGAACCGTGGAGTTTCGCCGCTGCATGCGATTGGCGAGACGTTCCAGCGCATTTACGGCGACCAACTGTTGCAGCAGCTCGAGTTGGAAGAGTTGGCTCTGAAAGTGTTCCAACAGGCGCTTCAATATTCTAGCTCGAGCGCCTCGAAGCAGCGACTTTTGTGTGCGCGCGAATCGGTGTTCGAGTTGTGTCAGACGCCGAGAGCGGTTCAGCTCTCGCGCGATTTGATGTATGTCGAGTATCTGGTGGAGTCTTTGACCGCGGGACAAGTGGGTGACGACATCGATGTCCTTCTTGATTGTCTGAGTGGTGTAGAGTTTGCGAATGAAGTTGTGTCGCCGTCCTTGTCAGGTTGGCGGAAAGTACTGGCGCTGCGATCAGGGGAGCCCAAGTCTGTCGGTTTTGCCGCGATATTGAATGAGGCGCGAAGCCACTTGATTGCTCCTCCGGCGCTGAGCCTCGATGATTCGCGTGGCAATATGAATGTCGCAGCCACAGTGGCTCTCTTCGCTCTGCGCAGGTTGCTGAAGTCAGCGCTGACATCTGGATCTGATGATGGCCAAATGACTGAAGATCGTTTGCTGTTTTCGCTCGAGAAACTGGCCGAGCGTGTCAAGGGCAACGAACCTGCGAAGAGTTTGACTACAGTGCTGCCTCGGTTCCTCGGGACAATCGTGAAAAACGACAATTACAGCAACGTTTCTCGTCAAATGGAGGGTGCCGTCCAGAAATTGACAGAACTGATCCCATCCGATGGATATGCACTGCCGCTCTTTTTCACAGCTAATCACGCTGTGTATACTCGTGTGAACGCCGAGATCGATGCTGAGATGGCAAGGAACCCTGCAAATCGAGCAGCGCTAGAGAATGTCTGGGCTTCCATTCGTGAATCTCAGAGTCGTCTGGAACTTCTGGGTGGCATCGAGTGGTTGCGCTTCTGCGAGTTGGACGAATTCCACCATATTGACACGTTGATGGGGACGAAAAAGCGTGGTCGCCAGTCGATCAAGGCGAACGTGCAAGATTTGGGCAGCTTTTCGGTGCTGCAGCAGTCATACGCTATTCACGTGTATCAATTTGACCGAGCCGACCTCGAGAACGACATCATCGTGCTGATCTATCCGTTCATTCAAGCGTTTGACGAGTTCATCCGAGAGTTCCTTGTCAGCGACGAGTTCAGCGCTAGCATGTCGCTGGGTATGGATGTGGAGGCGCTGCTGCGCAATCGGTTCGAGTTCTCGGTTCAGCTGCGCACGCGATCCATGGACTGGATGCGCTTCTTGGTTCATTGGCAATGGGTTCGGAAGTCACTCCTTCGCTTTGGCGCGGCTCTGAAGACTGTCAGCGCGAAGAACCCGTCCTGGACAGCGCTGTGGCTCAATGTTCGCGACATGGCTGGTCGAATCGACGAAAGCGTCAGCACAACGATCGGCGGCACGGTTGGAAAGAGCGTGCTGTGGAAGAATGGCGGACACGCGTTGCTTCCTCGAAGCCGTGAGCTGTGGCAGGCGCACGCGCTGTTGGAGCGTCTGTCGAGTTCGTTTATGGAAGTCAGTCAGGTGTTCCCACCTGGATCAGGCGGTGTTGGGGGTGGCAGCAATGGTTGTGTCGACGTGCTGGCTTTGTTATTTGGCGGTGTGGGTGCGATGGAAGCGGCGATGAAGAGCGGCCAGCTCGACATCTCGTCTCTGTTTTTCGTGGACGCGAGCGCTCGACAGGAGGTATTGCAAGCGCTGTGCGCGTTCTCGTACCTGACGCAAGAGCAGTTGAAGGTGAAGGAGCCTGCAGGAGGAAATAGCCCAGTCATGGTGGCAGAGGAACTGTACAAGCTCCCGAGCGTTCTGTTGACGAAGCTGAAGGAGAAACAACAGGAAGTGACGGCGCTCATTTCGAAGCAGATGCTGTATCTGAGCGAGATTGAAGACAATGGGCAGTCGTTTGTGGATTTCCTGAGTGCCGAAGACAGCCGTATTGGAAAGGATGCGCCAATTTTGTTGTTCGACATGAAGGAGAACGCGCAGTTGGTCGATGAGCTAGTGAAGTTCCAGCTGAGTCCGTTGATGGAGCAGTCGTTGGCTCGCGAAGAGGTGGCTGTGCTCTCGCAGCTGCTTCGCGTGATCAATGCCTACGACTTGAATCAACAGTCGCTTCCAGAGGCTGCTTTCGTAAATGAAATCACCCAGGTGTTGCGATCGCTGGAAGCGCTGGTCGATGGACTTTCGCGATTGAAACTTCGTGACCCGGCGAGCTATTTTGCATACAAGGACCTCATCTGGTGTGGCCACAAGTTCACTGTTGGCGATGAGAACGCGACGCTGGATATAGCCGCCGAAATCCGTCGGTTTGTGGAGCTGGCAAAGACGCATATGAACACGGCTCTTTTCGGCTTCCATCGGTTCTTGCGCCACAACAGCTTCAACCAGATTGATCAGATCTCGATGACGATTTACGACACACAACGAATGCGTCGCAAGATGTCGAAGCCTATCACGTTGTCAAACGATGAGGAAGACCACAGTTTTGTCGCGTCTGGATACCCGAGGCTTTTCCAGTCTGTTCAAAGTGCAGTGGTGATGAAGTGCATTGCTGAGGTGGACCTGGAGAACTCGACATGTGCAAATGTGGAGACTCAGGTCCGCTCGATTCGTCTGGAACAGCTCAAGGAGCACTTTACTTCCGCACAAGACGTCGCAGCTGATGAGGTTGGCGTTGCGACGGAAATGTTCATCAAAGAGTTGTTTGTAGCAACGATCGTTCCGTTCGAGACGACATTCGACAGTCCGGATATCTGGAGCAAGATCATTGGCATTTTGTCGCAAATCACAAGCTCTTCGGTTGGATCGACGTCGCTTGCCACGTCCACAGCGAATGAGCTGGTCGCGTTGCTGAAGCAGTCTCAGGACGCTACTTTCGCAGGCTCAATCGATGAGTTTGTGGTCCCTCTGGCCGCAATAATCGCAGGAGGGACAGGGTCGGCGTCTCAAGGTGTTGATCGAAAGGCTGCGACGAAGTGCGGTGAAGCGTTGCTGATTTTGGGTTTGTGGCGCTTTGCTCTCTTGGCTCCGCAATCTCCTGTCGACCCAGTGACAAAGCCGATTATTAAGAAGGAGGTTCTGCTGAACCGCTTGGCGATGCTGACTATGGAAGATGCGGTGGATGTCGCGACGCGTCGGCTGAATCCGCTGCCGTCGAGGTCGCCAGAGTGGCGGGAGAGCCGAGTGGCTGAAATGGGACGGCTATCGAACGACATCGCTCAAGTGTCAGCGAATGCGATCCAGCGCTTCCATTTCCGCAGCCGCAGCGACGACAATGTTGAGCCTGTTCCGATGTCGGCGTACGGTGACTTGTTTCGCGATCTTCGACGCTTCCAGAGCACAATCATGCCGACCACGAAGCTGCTTGCTCTGCTGAGCTTGAGCCGCGGCACTGCCAAGAGTTCATTAAAGATTCGCGACATGCTGCGCGAGCTCAATTTGTTCCAGCAAGCGTCTGACAACTTTGCTCAGCAAATGGCACACAAGTACCAGAGCGCTTTTCGGGATGTGGTTGAACCAGTCATCGCGGCCGTTTTCGCAGTGAAGGAGGGTGTTGCACTGATTACATGGAGTCTGTACCAAGAGCTGCAGGAGCGCACCGTCGCAGAGTCGCACAAGCGTGAATTGACGCTGTCTCTCGTGCACTTTCCATCTCCAATCTCTCTTCAGCCTCACACAATCGACTCGACCTGGCGCGGTATCCAGCTAATGCTGGGAACTATCGGTTCGCCTGCGTCGTCGATCGTGTTTGGTGGTGCTCGGAATCGTCGTAATGGCGAGCTCGCGTTGCTGAACGTGGCACTCGCGCGACTTGAGCTAATGTTCCGATCGCAAATGCTCGAAATCGTGCCAGCGTCATCGATGGAGAACGCGATGGCATGCTCGAAAGCATTGTTCGACCTGTTCCTGAGCAAGTGGCAGGAACAGAAGGAGAAAGAGGAGCAGCGCCGCAAGGAGGAGGAAGAGCTGTTCAAGTACAAGGTTCGCAATCTCGAGATCGAGACTGAGGAACAGTTGGAGGAGCAGGAGTTCCGTGAGCAGTTCCCAGACTACAATGCGAGCGACTTTAGCGCGTTCTTGACGGCGGATCTGTCAGCCAGCGGCACGATGACTTCGCCGGAGAGCTCGGTGATGAACGCCAATGTGATGATCACAGACAAGATGATGCAGCACCTATGCCTTGCTCACCTGAAGCTGTTCGCAGAAGCTGTCAACTCGAGAGTCGAGATTTCAAAGGCTGATATCGTGTCCGCGTTCTCGAAGGCATTTTCGCTGGCCAGCACCATGCACCAGACTGTCAACACCTTGACCTCAAGTGACGTGGAGACTGCTGTTATCTCTTCGGGTATTTTCGCGGCGTCGCTTGTGCAATCGCGACTCGGATATACTAGAGGCGCAAAGCCGACCGGAGCGCCTGGCGTTCAGTCGCTCAATAGCGAGTACGTTCGCGACATCGACTTTCATCGCGATCCGTTTGTGAAGGAGGCTGTTCTTGTGAACGAGCCGCTCCATCGGCTGCTTGTCAAGCTGCAGTCACTGCTTGCACTGTGGCCGGACCACGCGATTCTGCAGCAACTGGTGCTCATTGCCGATCGCATCCGAAACTTCGAGATCAGCTCTCCGCTGGCTCGCACTCTGACCGGTATCGAGCTTCTGTTGCGCAAGGCACAGGAGTGGGAGGCATACGCAGCCCGAGACTATTCGATTGCGACCGAGTTGAATGCGCTGTCGGCGTTGGTCACTCGCTGGCGGAAACTCGAGCTGTACTCGTGGCCGCATCTGCTGCACGTGAAGGAGAAACAGCATCAAGCGACTGCTCAGAAGACGTGGCTCAACCTGTATGCTCTCTTGACTGGCGAATTCGAGCACGACGCGTCGAGTTCGAATGATCAAGCGGTCATCGCGACTAGCGCCACGGCAAGCGCTGATCTGATTTGGCTTCACCTGACTGGATTCTCTTCATGGCTGTTTGGTGTCCCGCCGACTGGCGCTGGTGCTGGCGTCAACGAAAAGAAGGACGAGTGGTTCAAGTCGTTGTTCGAGACGCTGGATGCTTACCTCCGGTCGTGTCCGTTGGGCCAGTTCGAGACTCGCTTGCTGATTCTGTACTCGTTCTGTGCTCAATTCTTCATGGAGTTCTGGAACGCCTCAGCTACGAGCGAGAGCGCCAAGCAGTCGCGATATGCGCTTGGCAACGCGCTGTATCACCTCTATCGCTTCTACGCTCAGCACCTTGGGTTTGTGGGACGCCAGTGGAGCGGCCTCAAGGCTCCGATCCAGCGCAAGTTGGTCGAGTTCGTCAAGATTGCCCGTTGGGACGAACAGACGTACTACTCGCTTGCCGAGTCTGCGGAGAAGTCGCACCGGAAGCTCATGAAGTTTGTGCGAGACTACGACGCAGTCCTGAACGTGTCGATGCAGACTGTGATTGACTCGTCAACTGACAGTGGGATCAGCAAGGACGGCGGATTTGCCGGTATTCTCGCGACTCGGACTGAGTTGGCTGGACTGAACGACGAGGTCGTTGTCGTCCCGGACTCACAGGAGCAGAGCGGTGAAGGTGAAGATGGCGGAGTTGAATCGACCGCAACGCCTGTTTCTGAAGCTCGACAAGACGCACCTATCGTTCTTCGCTTCGTGGATGTCATCGTGAACGAGAACGAGCACGCCATGGTTGACGATTCCTTGATTGAACAATCTCAGTTCGCCGGCAAGTTGCCGACATTGTCGAAGCGCATTGCCAAGTTCACGCGCAAGATCATCCTGTCGCCAGCACAAGTGGAAGCACGTCAGGAGCCACGGCAGGTTTGCGAAGACCTGTGCGAGTCGATCTTTTACCGCATGGGCAAGCTGCAGAAGGGGACTGGACTTCCCAAAGGAGCCAAGAAGAAGGCACTGATTGATCTGCTGAGCGAGATGAAGGACCAAGGTATGGTGTACCACCGAATGCAGTTGCCGGCTCAGTTGCAGCAGATGGAGCGCCTGTTCGAGCTGGATGTGCCGGATGTAGAGAGCTGCATCCAGCTGGACGGACTGGAGGAGCTGGTTCCTGGCGCAGAGAGTTTGCTGAATGAAGTGGCCGGAAAGAAGTCCAAGAAGAAGAAGAGCAAGTCGAAGCAACACAGCGCAGAAGCTGCGCGACAAGCGTCTGGCAGTTCGCCATTGTGGCTCTGGGAGCGCGCAGACGGGTACTACTACCGGTTCCTTGGTCAGCTCGGGGCTTTGCGCTTCAGCGCGTCCACGAGCTTTTCCCATGATCTGTCCATGAGCGAGGTGGATCGTATGAGCGGATATGCGGAGAATATGTTGCACTCGATGTTGCAGCAGCGCCAAGTGCTGCACGCGACATCGCTGCATCATCAACAACTGGTGGACGGTCTTGAGGTATTTGCGCGACTGAAGAAGTTCAAGGCCAACTATGTCAACAGCGATACCAGTCTCGGCCTTGATCATATTGTCGAATGGCACTCGCAGCAAATGGCGGCTGTTGCGGCGTTGCGAATGCCCCTCCGAGAGCTGGAGGTGGTCGTGTGGAATGTCCTCGAAACTGCTCGTAGCCCTGACGCATCGACGATCCGAGGGGAAGTCAGCTCGCAGCTGCGTGAGGTGATGGAGCATTACAACCAGATTGACAAGGCTCTCTCGGCTTCGAGGGGTCTGCATCGGTCGCATGGCGCTCCTGCCGTTCCTGAACGGCCAATTCAGCAACCAGGCGACTCGGTAGATACGCTTGCAGGCGATGCGTCGTTGATGGCGTTTGCGCAACCGTCAAACCGAGTGTACGGCTTGTCGCCAGTTGTTGTCAGCGCAGAGCCAACACAGCTATCCAACTTGGTGATCCCCGCAGACGTGAGTGTCTTACGCTCGAACGGAATGCATTTCGCCAAGATCCAAGCTCTGCTCGTTGACATTTCAGCGGACTTTGCTCGCGTCGCCCCATCGAAATGCTTCGACGGCATTATTGATACGTGCGCACGCATCGTGTCGACAGACCACGCTCTGGCCAACCAATCGAGCCTCAAGATTGATGGCGACAAGCGTTCCATGACCACGGATACGCCACCTAAGGCGCTTGCTGACTTTGTCGATTGCTACGACAAACTTGTGGAGACGGTGCTTGTGTCGATCCAGGATTTGACCAAGTCCGCGCAACGCGAGACCAGTGATGACCAGCCCCAAGATGGCGACGAGGAGCGTCACCAGCAACGCTCATTGCGCGAGCAGCTGAGCGAACTGAACGCTGCTGTCAAGCAGTCGAGACTGAACCAGATTTCGGCTCACTTGGTCGCTGTGCTCGATCGTCTAGCCTCCCAATTCTCACAGCTCGTCGAAACACGCGACCCACAGTGGCAACGAGTCTTTGTGGACTCGATGACGTTGCTCGAGCAGTTTGAACCGAGCCTGCTCGACGTCCGCGGCATCAGCCGCCAGCTGTTGGTGGACTACTTGGTCGCCCACAAGAGCGTCATGAAGCTCGACTTTGTGCTCGTGCGCATCTTCCGCAATCTGTTTCAGCACGGCTTCTGTCGTACCGAAGACAAGGAAACGGACGGTGAAGCAGGTGATGGAAAGATGCAATTCACTGACGACGTCGAAGGCACCGGTATGGGCGAGGGCGAGGGTAAGAAGGACGTGAGCCACGAGATCGAAGACGAAGAGCAGCTTCTTGGTCTGCAGGGCGAGCAGCAAGAACAACAGAACCCGCCGGACGATCAGAAGCCCGAAGACACGGGAATGGAGATGCAAAACGACTTCGAAGGCACGATGCAGGACGTCCCGGAAGACGAGAAGAACGAGAACGATGAGAAGGACGACGATGACGAGGAGGAGCTGGACCGTGAGATGGGCGAGTTCAACCAGGACGACGAGAATGTGGTTGACGAGAAGATGTGGGGTGAGGACTCGGACGACGACGAGGACAAGATCGACAAGGACAAGGAGAAGTTTGAAGAGGACTCCAAGGTCGAGGGCGAGGCCATCGAGGACGAGATCCGTGGCAAGGACGGCGACGACGAGGAAAAGAAGGAAGACGACAAGAACAAAAAGGAGAAGGGCGACGACGACAAGCAGCCGCCGAGCCAGCCCGACCAGGCTGTGGATGACGGCGACGGCGATGCGGACGACGAAGACGATGGCCAGGACGACAAGGAGGAGGGCGTGAACGATGACTTTGAGGACAAATACGAGGACAATCACGATCTGGATCCTCAAAATCGCGAAGACGGTCAGGAAGACGAGGTACAGCAGGATGAGGAGGGCGACCTGCCGGACGACATGCAGCTGGACAAGGACGGTGGTGACGACGGTGACGAGGATGGTCCGGATGGCGACGATAATGACGTGGCATCGGACCAGGAGATGGACGCCCCTGACGATGAGAGCGACAATGGCGGTGAAAACGGTGGCGAGGAGAACGAAGAGAAGAAGGATGAGGAGGACGAAACGATGGAGGAGCCTCTCGACAGCGCAGTCCAGATGGGCGGTGGTGGTCTGGAAGATGAGCCCGAGCCGGCCGAAGAGGATCCAACAGAGGAGAATCCGGATGACGCGAACGTCGAGGAGGCGGCTGACGAGGAGCAGAGCGCTCCGTCGTCCGCTGTCGCCGGCACGCAGTCCAAGGATGGGAAGGATGAGTTGGAGCCTGACGAGATGGACGAGGAGAAGGCGGACGAGGCCATGGAGGACGAGTCCGCTGCGCGTGAGGAAGAGACCAAGGATCCGGAGCAGAGCAGCAGTCGCCGCGCACAGCAGCAGAGCCGCGACAACTCGGACCAGAGCCAGGAGTGGCGACGACAGTCGGAGGTGGCTCCTAATGAGGCTGCACAGCAGGAGCAGGAGAAGCGGCGGCAGCGAAGCGAGCCGAACCCGTACCGGAACCCGCAAAACGCGCAGGAGCATTGGCGTAAGCGCGTCGAGATGATCGAGCGCGAGAACAAGAACGATGGCGGCGAGAAGCCCAAGCAGCAGCGCAACGAAGACTCCGAGATGGCTGCTGCAGAGTTTGTGGACGACGACGATGAAGATATGGATGACGTGGAGCACGCGTTGGCGCCGGCAGACGAGAACCAAGTTATGAACCAGACAACGGGCGACGAAGAGAAGGAAAAGGAGGAAGACACGGAAGCTGAAGACAAGGATCATGGTGACGGCAACGGCGCAACGGCGATGGAAATCGACGATGAGAACGAGCCGCCCAAGAAGGACAAGTCGGACGATCTCTCTAACGAGCAGAATGAGCCTGTAAAGCGCGAGCACTCGAACGAACAGCAGGTGAAGCAGGAGGCAGTAAACTCGGACGACAAACAGAGCGCTGAGGGTGAGGAACAGCCCGCAAAGTCTGACGAGGCCATGGGCGACGACGACGACGAGGTAGAGGATGCTCTACCGACGCAGATTCGTCAGCTGGAGATCGAGAGCAAGCCGCTGGAGCTCGAAGATGACACCGAGCTTGGTGGTCGCGAGGTGGCGCTGCTGTCGCCGGAAGAGGTGGCTGCGCTTCGCGACGAGCTGGATGCGTTCATCGCTCGGTGGTCGGCCGACAGCGAGTCATCGGCGCGTGGTGCGGACCTCTGGGCCAAGTACACGGCACTGACTGCACCAGCAGCGCAGCGCCTGTGTGAACAGTTGCGACTGGTGCTGGAGCCGATGCTCCGCGCCAAGCTCGAGGGCGACTTCCGCACGGGCAAGCGCATCAACATGCGCAAGGTGATCCCGTACATCGCGAGCCAGTTTCGCAAGGACAAGATCTGGATGCGGCGCACGCGGCCCAGCAAGCGTGCGTATCAGATCATGGTGGCGATCGACGACTCCGAGTCGATGGCCGACAACCACGCCGGTCGCCTAGCTCTCGAGGCCATGTCGACGTTGTGCAAGGGCATGACGCAGCTTGAGGTGGGCGAGTTGTGCGTGGCCAAGTTTGGCGAGCGGCTCGAGCTGCTGCACGCGTTCGATGCGCCGTTCACGGACGACGCAGGTGGCCGCGTGCTGGCGCAGTTCGGGTTCCAGCAACAGAAGACGAACATGGTGCAGACGCTCGATGCGATTCTGCAAGTGCTGGAGACTGCCAAGCAGACTTCGAGCGCGGCGAGCGCAAACTCGGCTGTCGAGTTCACGCAGATTGTGTTCCTCATCTCTGACGGCCGCTTCGATTCGGACGGTCGTGCGCGCATTCGCAAGCTGGTGGAGACGGCGCTCGAGCGTCAGCAGCTCATCGTGCTGCTCATCGTGGACCAGGCGGGCGAGGCTAACAAGCAGACGTCGATTGTCGAGACCAAGAGCGTGACATTCAACAAGGGCAAGGTCGAGATGGTGCCGTACCTGGACCGATACCCGTTCCCGTACTATGTGCTGCTGCCGACGTCGACGCTGCTCCCCGAGGTGCTCGCCGATTCGCTTCGTCAGTGGTTTGAGATGCTGCAGATGAAGCGGTGAGGTTCAGTGTCGTGATAGATCATGCATACACTGCATATTGAAAACTAATAGATGCATATTGACAAGTTGGTGCACAATGCGAACTCCGACTTGGAGGTGGTGAAATACCCGCTTGTTGATTCAATAACTTATGTCGCCCAACTTCCTGGCTTCTACTCGTCCGAGAACTCAGTCCACTCGAGCTCCAGCACCGACGCGAGCGCGTCCTCGAGCTCCTTGGCGGTCGCGTACATCGGCAGCTCGACGCGGTTGAAGCACGTGTGCACTCGGGGGAACCCGCGCGTCTGGCCGGGCAGCGGCCGCAGCGCGAACGCGCAGAGGCGGCCGTCGTAGCTCGTCAGCGCCTTGAAGCCCTGCACGGGAACGCGCGACGAGCCGGTGCAGAACTGCAGCAGCCGCGCGCGCTCGTCGTGGCCCATGCGCGTGACGGCGTCCCAGAACCAGGCGACGACCGGCGCGTCCGCGAAGCTCGGCGGCTGCGCCTGCGTGTTGCGCTTCCAGTCGTCCACGTCGATCTCGGGCAGGCCGCAGAGCACGAGCTCCAGTTCGTGGTAGTCGAACACCATCAGCGCCTCTTGCGGCACAACCTCGAACAGCCCGAGCGAGAGCGCCTGCAGCTGCTCGGCGTACCGGTCGAGCACCACGTAGCGCAGCTTGGCGTGCACGAACGCGGCCACGTTGGCTTTAGTCACAGGCACGTTGCGGCCGTCGGGGGCCAAGTCGATCGTGTCGACCGTGCCGTCGTCGCGCGGCTCGTCCACGGCGAAGGTCAGCTCGAGGCTCGCGACCTCTTCGTCGGACCGCTCGGCGTCCCGCAGCCAGTGCAGTGAGCGATACAGCGCCGGGTCGACGAACTGCAGGTCGGAGAAGGTGATGGGAACGCCCAGCAGGTGCTTGAGGATCGGCAGACACAGCCTCGCGGGCATCGGCTGGCCCTCCAGCAGCGCGCGGCCCATGAGCCGCCCGGCGCCGCGGAAGTACAGCAGGTGGTCGGCCGTGCACTCGACCGAGCTCGGGTTGATGGCCACGGACCGCGCGCCGTCCTGGCAGGCGAGGAAGAGCCCCAGGTCGTCGTCGAGCAGCTGCGAGAAGAGCAGCGAGAACCACTCGCGCTGCAGCCCCCCCGCGTCCACGCCGGCCTCGCCGACGAACTCGATGCGCAGCGGGAAGCGCAGGTGCTCGACCTGGATGCCCAGCAGCTGCTCCATCGACTCGACCAGCACGTTGGCGCGGTGCACGCGCAGCTTGATGCGGCCGTCCTCCCAGGACCGCGCGAGTCTCGCGACCCTCTCCAGGAACCAGGCGTACTTGCGCGGGAAGGGCAGCGCGCTGACGTGGGCGATGGCCGCCAGCTCGGACGGCGGCAGCTTGTAGCCGCCGATGGTCGGCGCGGCCGCGTCGGCGCGCGAGAGCTCGGCGAACGTGAGCCGCAGCGCTGGAGTCGGCGGGGACGACCCGGTGGCCTCGAGCAACGGGAGCGACGCCCGGTGGTCGATCGTAGACGGAGCCGCGGTGATGATGAAGCCCATGGAGCCGCGTGAGCTGCTGGCGCTTCCCGTGCGCGCGAGCTGGCGAGACCAGCGAGCCGTGCCGTCCGGCGCCAGGTGCCGGATCCACTCGTGACGCTTGCTAAATAGACAGGGCCGGCAGGTTAGCACAAATAATGTACGATGTACGACATGCGGCGGAAGAGGAGGACGCGCACCGAGCGTAGCGCTGCCGAGGGTTGAGCGTGCTGAGCCGCAGCGACTGCAGCGCCGGGGACGAGGACGCCGGCACGCCCGAGACGCTGAGCCGGTCGGCCGGCCGCTTGGCCGCCATGGCGGCCTCGAGGTCCACGACCTGCGAGTCTGAGGCGAATAGAGGTGGTTAGCACATTGGATAGCAAAAAAGTGCGGCGGATGTGGAGCCGTACCTCGGCGCGAGTCGCTGCGCTTGGTGCCGCACAGAACGCACGTCGGGCGGTCGAGGCCGTTGCTAAAGTCGCACACGAGGCACTTCCACCGCTCCTCGGCCACGACCCTGCGCACAACCCACACGGTTAGCAAAAGCCACGGTAAGCAAAGCCCCACCAAGAGTGCGGGCGACTCACTCCCGCTCCAGGTCGAGCCGCGTCTGCACCTCGCCCTCGGCGAGCAGGATGCGCGCGAGGAAGGACGAGGACGTGGGATCCCCCACGAGGTTGGCGCGGTCGCGGATGAGGTAGAGCCCGCCGAGCAGCAGCAGCAACACGAGGATGGCCATGACGATGAGGAAGACCTCCATGGAGGATCCCGCGACGCCGGTCGTCATGGCCCGGCCGCGCTGGCGGAAGCGATGCGGCGGTTAGCAAGTGGCCGCCGTCAAGCGGGGGGACCGTTAGCAATGCCCCGCTACCCCGCAGCCGCCCCGCCGTGGTCCAGAAGCAGCGATGGATAGGCTGGTCGGTCGGTCTCAACGGGACAATCCGGTCGGGAAGTTCGGCCACTCTCGGCCAGAGTTCAGACGCGAACGATACCAAAAACCAGCAAACCAGCCGGTTTTGCTAACCAGTGTACAGTTTCGCTGGAGGTCGCTCGTTCGCGGCCTCTGATTGGTGGGCTGGTGCAATTTTTAGCAGCACCGAGCCCACGCCTGGTTTTGCAAAACGTGGAGGAAATTGCCAAACGTTGCAGCAAGCGGATCGGAAGGCGTTGGGATTCCCAACGCCGCAGGCTGCCTCCCTTCTTCCCACCTATTCCGGCGCATGGGATCGGGAGCGCGGGAAGCCCCACACGCACTCGCCGCGATTTGCCCGTTGGACTCCATGGAGCGCACAAAACAGGTCATTTTTCAATGCACTGGACTGATCATCCTGTCGGACTCGATCGGACTGCACAACAGTGCTCAGAACCTGTCGTTTGAGACCTGTTATCGTAAAGCCGTGCAGCATATAGCTCACTGCCTCACTTGTATATCGTGCGCGTATTGTCCGCAATGGCTTTCACCTTCTCGAGTTTGATCTTCTCGTTGCCATGAACCCCATTTTTGGTCGCTGTTTTGCATCTCAATTTTTGTGGAGAATTGGCAAGATTATCTTGTCCACTCCAGTAAGTGCGTTCGATGATGTCCATCACAGTATCCATTGCACTAAGTACGGACTGTGCTTCAGCAATCTCTATGGGTGATCGACAGCTGATAAATTATGCATAGGTGAATAAATCAGGCTCGGGTCAAAATCAATACGCATAATTGATCGATGCACTAAACCACATGCTGCGGTTCGCATAATTGGATTCCAAAGATTGCGGCTTTTCAGTGCATCCTGGCCGCCATTCCGCCAGCAGCTACTGACCCGCCAGTTGGTGCTGGCCCCCATTTCTACTTCATCCGCCATGGAGCACCATCGCCTGGGCGACGGCGGCCACTCGCACGCGGCCTATGGCACCATCTCGCCGGTACGCGGCGCGCCTCGCCCGAATGACAACTAGCTCGCCCTACTAACACGCACGATGCCTCCTCCAGGTCAAGCAGATGAAGCACATGCTGGCGCCGCCGATCCGCTCGCCGCAGCACAGAGTCGCTCACGGCAGCAACCTGAATGGTAAGGCTTCCCGGTTCGCTGGGTGTTTGGGCGATCCTAACTCCAAGTCGCTCCTGTACCAGAGCCCTCGAGCGGGTCGCTGCACACGAACGTGAGCTTCCTCGCCCATGGCGGCCGCATACAGCGCGACCGAGTGAGTCGGTGAGTGTATTTGGAGTTCATTTGATAACCGAACGTGGTGCCAACTGAACCTCCGCGAATATCGACAGGTACCTGGATCACAGCGCGTTCGGTGTGGGTCTGGACGTGGTCATGGCGCTCGTTTCGGTCACGTTCGTGGGAGCCTACATCACCAACACATACATCCCAGCCAATCCTGTGAGTGATACCTCATTTTCAGACTCATACAGCATTCGGCTGGCTAATTTTTGCATGCGTGCTCCCTTGCGGCCAGCTCCCGCCGTGGCTCTGGGGGCTCGAGATCTTTTGCGCGCTGTGCTTCCTGGTGGACTACTGCTTCCGCGGCGTCTTCCTGGCCGACCATCGACTCGATTTTGTTCTGTCGCTGCCGGGGCTCACGAGCCTCGCAGTCATATTGCCCGTGCTACCCGCCTCCTTCTTCCTCCAGTACCAGTTGAGTGTCCACCTGCACCTGGTCCTCCACCATTTGTGCTGCACTTCTAACACCTTACCTACCGATGAAGCACTCTCTGGTACGACGCTTCGGCCTGGCGCTTTGTGTACCCGCTGCGCTTCCTCAAGTGCTACCTGGACCTCAAGGCCGTACTGTCGCGCTGCCACCCACGGCTCTCGCCTGTCCGCATGTTCGCGATGCTCTGCTACCTGCAGATCATCCTCATCATCGCTGGCGCCGCGGGCATCATCCAGATCGCCGAAACATCCGACGGCACCAATCTGGGGGCGACCGACCTGGGCGAGTGGACCTTCTTCAACGCCTTCTTCAACTCGGTGCTGGTCTTCGTGACCATCCAGACGCCGCCGGCCGACAATCCGCTCGCCAAGGTCTTCGTCGGCGTGCTCGTGATCGTGCTCATCCTCGTGGTGCCCTACCAGGTAGCGCGCGTACTGGACCTCGACAAGACTTTCTCGCCCTTCGAGCTTGTGCGCGTCAAGACGTCGCCCGACTCACGCCTCGTCGTTCTCTGTGGCGACCTGACGCCCTCACGCATCGACCACTTCTTCCGCGAGGTATTCCACGACGACCACGACCAGGCCGACCTTCACGTCGTCGTCCTGAGCGAGGACGAACCAGCCACAGCCATGCGCGCGCTGCTCATGGACCCATTCTTCGAGAAGCGCGTCGGGTTCGTGCTCGGCTCCATCCTGGACGCAGACGACGCTCGCCGCGCTGCCGTGGACTCGGCCGATGCCATCTTCGTGCTTTCACGCCGGTTCGCTGAAGAAGATCACTCGCGCAGCGACCACCGCACACTCATGCGTGTCATGGCAGCCCGCCGACTGGCGCCGTCGAAGGCGCGCGTGTTCGCGCAGATGCACCTGTCTCGCCACCGCCACCTGCTCGCTGACTTGGACGTGCATAACGTACTCTACTTTTCCGAGGTCATCCACTCGCTGCTGGGCCAGAACTGCGTCTGTCCGGGTTTCTCCACCTTCATGTACAGCCTCACGGCCTCCTCCAGTATCGACGACGACGCTGTGGCCGCTGCTATCAATACTGACACACCTGGAGAGTCTGACGACGCCGCGTGGGAGGCCCGATATCGTCGCGGCTCGAGCCACGAGGTGTACTCGGTGCATCTGCCGCCTGCTGCCGTTGTCTCGGGCAAGACTTTCGCCGAGGTCGCCTCGCTCGTGTATGCTCAGTGTGCCGGTGTCGTCATGTTCGCTGTTGAGACCGGTGGCGACAACATCTTGCTGAATCCGGGCGACTCGTACAAATGCGTTGGTGATGAGACCGTGTTCGTGATCGCGGAGGACCGCCGTATGGCCGATGCGGTCACAAATCTGGCCGCCGGTCACGAGATGGCGCCAGAGTGGTCGTCCGGCTCGAATCGCAAGACATCAAACTCGGCGGCGCGAGGCAGCGCGATCACAATTTCGACCGCCCCATCGAAGGTTTCAACTTCGTCGTCGACGACTACAGCATCAGATCGCGAAGGCCGTCGAAAGTCACGGCTTGTGAACTGGCAGGTTCGGTTGGACGAGCTCGAACCACTGGAAGGCTCAATGGAATCGCTGAAGGTGCGACGACCCAAAGTGGAGGACGCTGTCGTGGACAGTGTGCTGCAACTCGAGCTCGCGCACTCGCCCATTGTCGTGTGCGTACTCTCTCCGTCCACTTTTCCCAACCATCTCGAGTACCTTATCGGCCCGCTGCGTGTGCGATCTCTCCGAATACATCGACCGATCATCGTTCTCACGCCGACTCTGCCGACGGTGGACGAGTTCGAGGGCTTCCAGCACTTCCGCGACGTGCACTTGGTCCAGGGCGATCCGTTCCGGCTGTCCGCATTGCAGAGCGCTGGCGTCGAGCGCGCATTCCGCATTGTTATCATGGGTAGCGAGGGTGAGATCGACGAGGCCGGCTCCTCGGAGCTGCTGGAAGATGCGGTGAGTCTTTCAACGTTGCTGAACGCTCGACACTCGCGCCACTGACCACCTCTTTCTCCTTGTAGTCGTGCATCGCGCTGCACAAGACGATCTCGACGTTCATCGGTCCCGCGCACGCTCCACGGATCATAGCGGAGCTCGTGAACCGCGTCAACGTGCACTTCATCTCGCAGAATCTGGCGGCCAGCCATTGGTTTTCGCCGCCGCCCGACAACGATGTCGGTGCTGAAGAGTCACGGCAAGCAGACTCGACGCTGTCGCTCTCGCGCGACTTCTTTGTGTCTCCGTCTTTCGCGGCCGGCCTCGCGTACAGCACGTCGCTGTGCGACAGCCTACTCATCAACCAGTACTTTAACCGACGCATCAAGAGCATCCTGCGCGAGTTCATCTTCGCGTCGTGGCGGGATGAAGATTTCCTGGCCGCCCACAGTTCCTCGCCACGCCCAGCCTCCGATCCAGGGAGCAGAGTCGTCTCGCCAGCGTGGGCATCCGTACCAACGCCAGCTGCCACCGTGTCGGGCATCACATCGCCACTGCACCACCACGTGCAGCGGTGCTCGCTCTTCGCCGTCGAGGTGCCGCGCGACTTTGTCGGCAAGACGTTCGCTTTCGTGTTCCACTACCTGCTCTCGTCGGACGGCATCCTCGCGCTCGGGTTGTACCGGTGCCGGCCAGATCTGACGTTGCAGAAAGCGACCGACGATGCACCAACGGCGAGGATCGAGGTTGATGCGGAGTACCGCAGCGTCCCCTTTGGCTTCGTCTACGTGAACCCGTTCCCGAACGACACGCTCACGGGCAACGATCTGCTGTACGTGCTGTCGGACAAGCAACCATTCTGGGCTTGATCCTGGTTCACAAGAGTCTAGTGTGCATGGCTGCATGAATCGTGAAAGTCTGTAGAAGCTCAGTTTTTCCATCTCTCCGTGCATGAATGGAAAGTGTTTGTGGTTGGTTGGTATTTGGTCCATCAGTACACTTTCTTACGTGCTCGAAGAGCTGGGTGGATCGGACTCGGCTTCCTCGTCAGTTGCATCAACGCTATCAGTGTCGTACTCGCGATCCAACCCGTCTGTGTCGTCAGCGTCGTCGTCGTCATCCACTTCGTCTTCGACTACCGTATTCCCATCTTTGGCATCCGAGTCGTCCTTCTCACCCTCTGGCGACTCGAATAGCTTCGCTCGCAGCTTCGACTCCAGATCCCGAGCGATCTCTGGGTTCTCCTCCAGGAAGATCTTGGCCTTGGCCTTACCCTGCGCGATCGGATCTGGAATCCCACACACGATTCGTAGCGCAAAAACGGTTAAATGCGGGTCACCTTGCAGCTGGATCGAGCACAGCATGACTCACCATCGCGACCAACCAGGTTGTACCATGCCCCTGCGCGCTTCAGCAAGCCTTGCTGGACGCCGAGATCCAGCTGATCCCACCGAAAGCGTTGTGCGCAAGTATACTGTCAAGATGTTGCGTAGAGCAGAAGTGTGTTGTGAGGGCTACTTACAATCTCCGAGTAGCGGTCGATACCGCGACCAAACATCATGTCGAACGTAGCAGTCTTGAAGGGAGACGCGAGCTTGTTCTTGGCTACCTTGACAACCGTCTCGTTGCCAACGATCTTGTCGCCCTCCTTGATGGCAGCCTTGCGGCGGATGTCGAGCCGCACGGACGCGTAGTAGCGCAGCGCCGTGCCACCGGAGGTGACCTCGGGCGAGCCGAAGATGATGCCGACTTTCTGTCGTATCTGGTTGAGGAAGATGAGCGTGCAGTTGGACTTGGACAGCGAGCCCGTGAGCTTGCGCAGAGCCTGGCTCATGAGTCGCGCCTGCAGCGCGATCTGCTGATCGCCCATCTCGCCCTCGAGCTCGGCGCGCGGGACGAGCGCGGCCACGCTGTCGAGAACCACGAGGTCCACAGCTCCCGACCGGATGAGCGTGTCGGCGATCTCAAGCGCCTGCTCGCCCGAGTCGGGCTGTGACACGTATAGCGCGTCAATGTCCACGCCTAGCGCCTTGGCGTAGTGCGCGTCGATCGCGTGCTCGGCGTCGATGAAGGCACATACACCATTCTGTGAGCATAACAAATTAGCGATACACACAGTCAGAGCTCTTCAAGCAGTCTTGATACGTGGCAACTCGCCAACCCACCTCCTTCTGCGCCTCTGCGACGCAGCTGAGAGCCAGCGTCGTCTTGCCCGAGCTCTCGGGGCCGTAGATTTCCACGACGCGTCTGCCAGGCACTCGAACAATGAGACTTGCCCATCCTTGTCAGATCTCGACGAACAGAGCGACTCACCCTTTCGGCAGCCCGCCAATGCCAAGAGCCAGGTCCAACGACAGCGACCCGGTCGAGATCACCTCTACGCGCTCAGCGATCTTGCTGTCATGGCACCGAAGTCAGCAATTGTCACAACGCCAGCAGCAAGTGCTGTTGTGGATCCGTACGTGGACCCGAGCTGCATGACGGAGCCCTTGCCGAAGCTGCTCTCGATCTGGCGGATGGCCATAGCCAGCGCGGCGCTCCGGTCTATCGACACACACACCGCGTAAGTCTCGCTCTTGCTGATGATGGGTGTGCGACATCAACCCGCCTCCCGCCACCGCCTGGCCCTTGGTCGATGTCCGCTTGAAGCGCACGCCCTGCACCGCACTGACGGCCGCCGCCCCCGCCGCTCTACGCAGCTGCTGCCGCCCGCCCGCGAGTCGCTGGAGCATCATATCCGACAACAAGGCAAGTCGCCGAATGGACCGATCCGGTGGTCGGAGACAAGTTGCTTTTTCGCGGGTCAAGAGCACCGAGTTGATGCAGGTGGCGCGAGAAGTTGCGTGAAGGCGAGTCCATAATTGAAATAGGGTTTTGATGCTGTAATGTTGCGCGACAGTTGCGCGTTCTGTCCTCTCTTGAAGCAGAGGAAGAGAAGGTGACGAGCATCAAACATGACCAGCATGGGGATCCATCGGACCGCGCTTAGATCGCTGACGCTAGCGCTCGCCTGCGCGTTGCTCGCGCTCCTGGCCGACGTCGCGAGGGCCAAGTGCGTCATGACGCAGACGTGCGAGAACCCCGGCAACGTGCCCGACTACGACGACTGCATCCCGGAGGCGCACGAGTCGCCCGTCGACCCCAAGCCGGTGACTACTCTTTCGCTCTTCTGTATTGTGTCACATTGGCGTGCCCTGCTCACTCGTGTTTGCAGATGGTCGGGGACAAGTGGCCGACGGTCACGGGCGGCGGCGCGTGCACGAACGCGAGCGACTGCAGCGGCAAGGGCGAGTGCTCGAACGGCAAATGTCGCTGTCCGAACGACGGTATGGTGGCGGGAGCGCACTGCGAGCTGTTCGCGATCCAGTGCCCCGAGTACCGCGAGTCGGCGTGCTGCTCGTGGCAGCAGAACGAGGGCATGGCCGAGAACTTCAAGCTGCTGGCGTCCGTGTTTGGTCGCAACGCGGCTGGAGGTTGCGATGCCTGCGCCGCCAACCTGCTCAACCTGTGGTGCACGCTCGTGTGCTCGCCGCGGCAGGATGAGTTCATGGCGATGGCGCGACCGTGGCCCAGCACGACGTACAAGCCCGATCCGATGACGGGCGAGGACCGCGTCAAGGTGCTCGAGCTGAATGTGTCGCTCATGACCGACTACACGTGCGCGCTGTTCGACACGTGTAAGAACACGGCGATGGCGTCGATGGCCGAGGCCATGAAGTCTTCGCTCGGGTTCCTCAACTACCAGATGCAGACTGGCGCTGTCGGCCACGGTGAGTTCGTCAACCTGCGCTTCGACAAGAGCAACGCCACGGCGCTCGACCACCACGTGTACAAGTGCGACAACTACTCGGAGGTGACCGACTCGTTCTCGAGGCTTCCCCGCCAGGCGCAGCTGCTGCCGTCCATCGCGTCGCCCAGCGAGAAGAAGCAATGTCCCTGCGGCTCGTGTCGAGCCACGTGCGATGCCAAGCGCCAGGGCGGCGGCGGTGGCGACCACATCCACGTCGTGACCGACCCTATCTCTATCTGGGACGGCTTCAATGCCACTCTCGTGGCCGTCGTCTACGGCGCCGTCGGCGTTGTCGGCTTCCTCTGGCTCTGGTACAAGCGCGACTGACTGTGGAAACAGAGATGATAATGCAATGGCAACCAGCCACGAGCTGGTTGCTGCCTCGATTGGACCATTAAATAAAGCCGACGCTACGACGCGGGCGCGGGCCGAGCGGCTTTACATGATGGAGCAGAAGAGCGGGATGGGAATGATGCCGAAGCGGCGACCGCTGGTCATACACACGGAGCGTCAGAAATCTCACCCAATACAACCCTCTGGGTCCATTCAGCAGCCCACTCACACGACAACCACCGGGCGACGGTCCTCCATGAGGATCTGGTTGTTAGCGCCGCACTCGGCGCACGCGAACGTGGCGCCGTGCGACACGTTGCGCACCACGTGGGTCGTCCCACAGCGGCCGCACTGGAACGGCAGCTCCGACGGCGGTATGGCCTGCGCGACCGTCATGCCCGCGGTATTCATCGCCCCAAAGTTGCCGGCCTGGCCGTCGTACTTCGCCTGCAGCTCGCGCGCGAGCGCTTCGTCTCGAGTAGTGTCTGGTCGGGCCATGTGCTGCAAAGGTGCCGACGTTTGCAAGGGATCAACGAACGCATTAGCACTCCAGCCGGAGGAACGCGCTGCCCATGTAGATGAGAGAGTCCTCACCTGGTCGGCGCGGCGCGGCTCGTCGTCCTGCATGTGGTGCAGCGCCGGGTAGAGCGCGCGCTTGTCGTCCTTGTCCGCCATGGTCTTGGAATCTGCAGCTTGGTGTTCAAGTCTCCAACTGACTTGAGTTCACTATGATCCAATCACCATGCGACAAACCTGGAATTGTTCTCGCGCAGTTTTAGTCAATCAAACGTCTGGAATACAAAATACGTGTGTCGCACTGATATTTACGGATATGGCAACTTCAACGTGGCTGAGTTGATTTGTCCAAACTTCACACCAATGGATTATGCCCGACAGCACTCGCGTGTGCTCCTGACACACCACCCGTTCGGCCCGCGCCATCATAGCCATCGCTCGCATCGCTCCCGTGGAAGGCGCTCGGGTCCACCGTCAGCTCGTGGTCATGGACGTCGCCGGCTCTGTCACTAGCAGGCCGATTGCTATGTCGGCTCGCAGCCACCGCGTCCACAACCGCCGCGTCGCGTTCCACAGGCCGCGGACCTCTCGCAGTCACCTCGACAACTGCATGCGGCCCTGCGTCGCCGTCGTGGTCGTCGTCTGAGGACGCTTCGCTCACTGCTGAGCGCGCCAACTCCGCCGCTGTGTAGTCGCGGCGGAACTTGAGGAAGCCGGTGCGCGTGAGCTCGTCTTGCTCCGCCCATACCTCCTTGGACCTGCACAGGCATCAGTCAGGTTCCCTCCCACATGCCACACACGATCTGGGCGGCAGTCTACGCACGTCGGGTCGCCGTAGCCCTCGAGGAAGCGCTGCAGGTCGGCGGGTGGCAGCTTCAGCTCGCAGCTCGCCAGGAAGCGCGTGAGCTCGGCGCGCGACACGCGACCGCACCGCTCCACGTCCAGCAGCTTCCACTCGGCCTCCCACAGCGGTCGCGCGCGCTCCAGCGCTGCTTCGACGCTCTGAGCGTGCTCCTGTGGCTCAGTCTCGGCCAGTGGCGGGGTCGGGGTCGGCACCATCTCGTCCTGCTCGGCAGGCCGCTGGAACGGGGCCGGCACGTGGCTGTCCACGATCTTGAGGAACTCTGCACGACGTCAGTCAGATGGCGCAGAGGGTGAGGCAATTGAATGCCCGGACGCACCAGCCAGGTAGACCTCGCCGAGCTCGAGCACCTGCGCGTGGTTGACGTCCAGCCCCAGCTGCAGTCATCGGCATTAGCAGCACAGTCAGCATCGGTCGGAGGTGAAGGAGGCAATAACCACAAGCGGTACCAGCGCGAACATGTGGCAGGCCTGCGTGGCCGCCACGGCGCCGTCGCCGTCCGTGTCGAAGAACCGAAAGACCTGCAGCACATGGCGACCAGACCTAAGCACTTCGGAGATCACCTCCCTCCATGCGGAGAGCCGCACCGCGCGAAGCTCGTCCTGCTCGACGTCATCGAGGCGCTCGACGCGCGCGTCGAAGGAGGCCTGGAACGCCGCCTGGAAGGCGTGCATGGCCGCCAAATCGGGAGGGGGCGGACCAAACCGAGCAGCCCGCGGCGGAGGAGCCGGCGGCGAGTGCCACTGCCGAGGGCAAGAGGAGCCGCGCCGGGAGGGGGCGGACCGCCAGAGACAAGCGGCTGGTCGCGGATCGCGGCGCGCCGCCGCCCCTCCATCATCCCCTCCCAGTCTGTCACACGCCGAGATGAGCCCGTCGCCGGCCGTAAACGAGTCGCGCGCCGCGGCCGTCGACGAGCGAAACGCCGTGGACGGGCGCGGCCCCCCTCCACACACACCCGCCCATCTCGAGACCGTAGCCATCTAGGCCAGGAGCTGGGCATTGAGCCACAGGCAGCGGCATAGAGGCGGCCATCAAGTCCGCGTCGCTGTCGGCGGCGGCTGTATGACCATCTTATTGCCGCTGCATAGCCGCTTGACCGGCTTGGGGAGACCGCCTGGCACAGTCGGATCTTGCTGGAGAGAATGAGATCCGTACTTTAGCGAGAAGTAAGGGTGCAGAGCGAGAGCGATGAGGCGCGGCGCATCATAGGTGCGGTCGAGAAGGAAGTGCAATATCGATACTTAGGCGGGAGTTGAAGCGGACGTTCGGCAGGCTGGTGCTGGCAGAGCGTCACGAGACTTGAAATCCGAGACTCGCAAGGGTTTGCAGGCGTGTAGATGAG
Organism: Phytopythium cucurbitacearum (nom. inval.); assembly: GCA_023336425.1. Taxonomy (NCBI): domain Eukaryota; phylum Oomycota; class Peronosporomycetes; order Pythiales; family Pythiaceae; genus Phytopythium; species Phytopythium cucurbitacearum (nom. inval.). The sequence goes on along the minus strand of JAADXC010000060.1, from coordinate 46,909 downwards.
GTCGAGAACACGCAGGTTATCAGCCGGTGAGCTGCGCTGGTCCGGCCGACTCACGCGCGCCGACCCAGATTAACGAGAGGATGGGGGGTCGGGTGACATGGGTAACCTATACCTTATCGGGAGGAAGAGCCGACTAGCGCTTCAACAAATGCCCGCCCGATCCTTCTCCGGGTGCGGTGACTGGTCCCAATTGCTGACAGATCCGAGGATGCGTCGCTTCTGCCCGTCCGCCGCAATCTCCACTCGTCCTGCACAGTGTTAGCCTTGGCCGCCGCCTTCTCCAGCCGTCATGACATCGTGTAATGGCTGGGGGGCCATCTCCACAGTCTAGCGCCGTCGGGACCGACGTGTTCCGCCCGCGACTGGCTCGCGCTCGGTGGAGCCGCCGACCGCCTGCACCTGCGTTGGCTTCGCGGCGGGAAGCTGTTCCGCGGACGTCACCGCCTCCAGCGTGGGACGCGCGAGGCGCATCCTCATCGGCCCATCCCTCGGCGCCGCTTTGACTCAAGGCTGCAGCCATTCGCGCACACGGCCGCTGCCGCTGCGATCGCCGCCGCCATCCATCCACCGCCACTGCGAAGACGGCTTTGCCGCCATGAAGGTGGGTGCGGCCGCGCGGTCCTCGGCGGCAGCGCAGACCCTCCACGCGCTGGCAATGTTCTCGGACGTCCGCGGGTTCTTTGCGGCCCGCCCAGCGCCGTGGCCCGTCTGCGGCACAGGCGCGAGGCCAACGCCCACGCCCTACGGTACAGCTGCGGAATTTGAATTTGAATTTGAATTTCGCAATCAATCAAGCCGAGGACGCATCCAGGTCGAAGACCTCGCCGAGCAGACAGCGGGCGTCGCCAGGGTCAGGAAGCTCGCGCTTGCGGTGTGCGGCAGTGTGAGCCTGGCGCGTGTTGCCCTCCTCCTCGATTGGAACGGGGGAGGCGCGCCGTCTCGATCCGTCCGGTTCCGCGTTTTTGTGAAATTTCGGAAATTGCGAGAACGTCTTCGGGTCGAGAAAGGCCAGCGGCCGGGCGGAGGGGGGATGGCCGCGCCGCATCCTCCCACTGTTGATTTGCATCAACACCCGCCGCTCGAGCGAGGGCCGTGCGCGCGCAGGCCGGCCGCGGAGCCTCCGCCGGCCCGAGCGAGGGGATCCGCGCCGCGGGCAGAGCGGGCGGCGGGCGAGAGGGCGTCCGCCAGCGGCCGGCCACTTTGCGACTCTCGCCGTCCCGCAGCATGGCGTCGTGGCCGCCCCCGAGCGAGCTCGAGGCCGCCTGGAACGACCGCGCCGATGCAAGCGAGACCAACCCGAATAGTGGCCCCCGCGCCGCCGACGTGCTGCCAATGCCGACGGTCTCCGGTACGTCGACGTCCATGCCCGCCGCCAAGAAGAAGAAACCGGCCAAGCGCGGCGTGTTCGTGTGCCCCGAGCCGCAGTGCGGCAAGACCTTCCCAAGGTCCTTCGCGCTGCGGCGCCATCAGCGCATCCACACGGGCACCAAGCCGTACGCGTGCGACTTCGCCGGCTGTGCGCAGCGGTTCAACACGTCCGGGAACCTGAGCAGGCACAAGCGCATCCACAGCGGCGAGCGGCCGTACCCATGCATCTTCGCGACGTGCGGCAAGCGGTTCAACACGTCCACGAAGCTCAAGCGGCACATGCGCATCCACTTCCCGGAGGGCCACAACCTCTTCCGCTGCGTGGGCGTCGAGTGCTCCTGGTCCTGCGACAACTACAAGGAGTTCGCACAGCACCAGAAGCTGCACCACAACGTCATCGTCGGCGCGCAGTCCAGCAACGCCGCCCGCGCTGGCTCGGCCGTTGCGGTCAATGCGGCGCCGCCGGCCAAGGACAACGAGTACTTTTCGGCGGCCGACACGACCTCGCGGCTCGAGTACGACGCGCCGCCGGCGGCCGCGGCGCCGTACCACCCGACCGGCGCCTTCCTCTACGGCCCGCCGTACGACAAGGCCAAGGCGGCCGGCGCGCCGCCGCCCGCGCAGCCGCCGCGGCACAAGCCCATGGGCCAGTTCTTCGCGAGCGACCTCAACGCGCTCGCGAGCCTGCCGGCGCTGCACAAGGACAAGAAGCCGCCGCACGAGGACCTCGCGGCCGGCGCGTATGCCGCCGCCGCCAGCGGCGCGGCCTCGCTCTACGCGCGCGGGAAGCCGCCCGCTGCCGCGTTCCCGTCCGCGGCGCCGCCCTACCGCGCGTCGGCGGCCTTCGACTCGTTCGACGGCGGGTACGCGCGGCCGGCCGTGTCCGCGGGCTACGCACCGCACTACGGCGGCCACCACGACGTGGACGACGAGGAGGATCCGGACGACGGGTACGGCCACGGCCACGGCCACGGCCAGCCGCAGCACCAGCCGACCGCGCTGCCGCACGCGCTGCACGGCCACGTGCTGCGGCCGCCGCCGCAGGGCAGCGAGGACGGCGGCGGCTTCAAGCTCGGCGCCTTCCAGGTGCCTCCGCCCATGAACCCGGCGGCCCCCGAGTTCACGGGCGAGGAGCTCAGCGTCGTGCTGCAGCTCATGGACGGCAACTACTGCTGATGCAGGGCTTTGGTGGAGGGAGGAGGAGCGAGGATGGAGGTTGTATGTCTAGCTTTGTCGGATTTTGCGGCCGAGGCGGCAGCGCCGCGGCCTCGCTGGTAGGCGGGCTGTTCGAGCGCCCGTATTAATATAAGTGCGCGAGCGGTGGACCCTCAAGGCTGGGAGGGGGATCTAACCCTCTCCCCGGCGCACTCTCGTTCTCGAGTCGCGTCCCATCAGCGCCGCCCTCGAACTCCCTCCGCCGCAGCGGCATTCTCGAGTTCGCTCGACCTCGCACCGCCAGGACGTTCAACCTCGCGAGCAAGTGGGCGGCTGGCGCGCGCCGCGTGGAGCGACTGCTGTCGCAGGTGGCAGCCGCGGGCATGGGCGTCTCGCCGCGGAACGCGAGCGACATGGGCGAGTCGGTCAGTGACGACGACTACTATATCGACAACGAGATCGATTGGTATCAAGGTGATCAAGCGGACGAGGATGAGGTTGAGCGAGGCACTAGTAGCCGAGCGGAGGTGGCTGTCGAGGTCGAGTGCGAGCGAGTGGTGGAGCAGTCGCGCTCCGACAGCGCTGTGGAAGCGGATGGAGCCGCCCTTCTCGGACTGAGGGCTCCGCTCGTCTCGAACGGAGCCGTTGTGGAGAGAGACGAGGCACAGCAACGCAGGGTCTTGGATGATGCGAGGGCGACCTCTCCTTTGAGTAGCCGGCTTGGTGAGCGTGAGCTAGAGGGTGTTGGTGATGATGAGGGAGGTGATTCTTCTGGTTCCTCCCTTCTAACCACCATGGATCCAGGGGAGCTTAAAGTTGATGGTGGTGGTGATGAAGATGGTCGTGCCAGCTATGGGCATGTGTTCCCTTCAGACACATTGGAGGCCGCGGTCACTCGTGCAAAGGCGGAAGTTGACGATGGCACAGCTCCACCGAATGAGGCAGTTGACAACGACTCAAGTGAAGTGATGGAAAGCGACAGTGCAGTTGTCGAGTCTGCCCAGCTACCTGATGCGGAGATACCAGCGGTCAGCACGACGGTCGCGAGCTTTCATTCATGTGAGAAGGAAGCCGTGGTTCGAACTGCCGTTGCTGTCGCACATGCCCAGTGCTTGACTCCACCTCCTACCGAAATGGACAGCGAAACGAAGGAAGAAGTCTCGACTCCACTGCCACTCCAGCCCAGTCGCTCGGCGTTGGACACTGACAACCCAGACGAAACCACAGCTATGCGTCACCAGTCTTCTGTCGATGATGCAGACGCTTCGGTCGATGGACCTGGAGATTGCAACAGAGGCAATGGATGGCAGCTGGTGGTGGCAATCGAGGGCCATGCAACGGCTACGGAAGCAAACGACACCGTGGCGAATAGGGAGGTGCCAATCGTGACACCTGCAAAGCGTAAACGCGCGAATGTCGAGCCAGCGCTCTCTCCACCTCCGCGGCGCCAGTCCAAGCGAATCAAGGCGTCGCGTGGCATCTCGATTGCTTTGGATCGAACGACTGGTACAAATACTACGAACTCTGCAATGGGTGTTCGCACAGCGGGCTCGGCCGATCGGTTGGGAAACTCTGCCAATGCGGATGATGTCGACGAGGGTGATGAAGGTGGAGGTGCACTCTCTGTGACAGGCATGTCGTCACATGGAAATGCCGATGGGTCAGATGATGAAGAGATCGCTGGAGCCATCGATCGCACAACCAAGATTATTGCATTGCTTTCGGGGAGAACTGTTGAAGGTAGTAGGGACCGACATGAAGCTGCTGATGGGACCGGATTTCGACAACCAGCCAACAGCATCGCGAGGACTGGGCAAAACGACCCTGAAGCTGTTTCACTACCAATCAAACCAACTTCCTCGGCACCTGGCCGAGCGATCGAAGGCGACGAAATCATTGAAGATTCAGATAATGAAGAGAAGGGGCCAACCCTATCAGCTTCTCCATCCCGTTCCACACTGCTGACCGCCACGAGTGGTGCTGCTTCTGGCAGCAATGAGCCAACGAGTGACGTGGACACTCCAGGCGATGGTGGATCAGCTCTCGACTCGCCAGACGAGTCCGACGATGGTTCGATGGCGGTACTCTTTGCTGGATCGGCCAAACAGACGACAAACAAGCTCAAGCAGAAGCAGATGAAGAAGTCCAAACAGGCCAAGAAGAGGGTGGGGGTGAAGGCGAAAAAGCCTAAAAGGAAACCGGCATCGACTGATTCAGCATCCTTAAAGCGCAAGAGCTCTGCTGTCACGCCACCACTGCCGACAAGTATGCAGCGTCGGCCGAAGCGGTTGACGGCCGCATCCAGCCACTCCGACGCCTCGGCAGGTACACCCTGCGCTGCACGTGATAAAGTCGCAGATGATGCAGATGGTGTGGGTGGGGTCGGAGTTGCTGTGGCCGACAGTGTCTCGGTTCCGACTACCAACACGCGTGCAGACGGGGAGAAAACCAAGGTGGACAGATCTGCAATTGACGGGAACGAACCAGCGACTGAGATTGCGGAGGTGGAAGGGGCAGGAGTGAACGATGGGGACGATGTCGAACTGGAGTTCCAAGTCCAAGAGGACGGGTCAATGTTCTGCATGCATTGTGGCCGAAATTTGCGCCACCGCAATGGCGCCGCAGCCCGGCATCTACGCTCGTGTAGGGCCTTCATATGGCATCGTGACCACGCCATCGACATTAAGCGTGAGCCAACGACCATCAAGCAAGAGGCCGAGTCGAAAGCCGCAGTTGCAGAGAGCGTGGAACCGGATTCCGACTCGGACCCGAGTGTGTGGTTGTTTGGCTCGCCCGACAACGCTGCTCGCATGCAGTCGCACTTTGGCCACTCCCCGTTGGCGGTCAAGGCATCGCTGGATCGACTGACAACGCTAGTGCGGGACGATTTGCTGAACCTGGACGTCGCTGCGCTTTTCGCGTTGCCGGACGTGTCCGCACGGCAGTGGCTCCATGGAGAGGTGATGCAATTGGATACAACCGTGGCTCGGCGGTTGTTTGCGCATGGAGAACCGGTGGCGCTCTCCCTCCCGCAAGCTGCTTCCACCCAGATTGTTCCTGCGCTGGCGGAGCTCCTGGGCGTGACGCCAGCACTGGCCGCGCGCAAGCCGGAGTCCGAGCTGCTTTGCATGCGGTCGCCGGCGACTCGCGAGTGGCGACTGCTGGACACCGAGCTCTTCGTATTCGCACTGGGCGGCACAGTGACGTGGTCGGTTTGGCCTGGCGCACTGCGCCACCCACCTGCCGAGGGTGTCGGGACAGACGGCCTGGCAGTGGCCAACGCACTTGCTGGCGGGATCCTGCCACTGGCTCCACCGGACGCTGGCCCGGTTGTGTTTGACGACTTGGATGCGGCGCCAAGCTCGTTAGAGAAATCACAACTGACGGCTGGCGACGTGCTCTACGTTCCTGCCGGCTCGTGGGTCATGGCCGCACCAGTGGATAACGACACTTCCATGTGGATCGAGGTGCGAATCGCGGTCGTGTCGTTTGTGCAGCTGGTGACCGATGCTTTGCACGCTCTGTTGAGCCGCGACGAGCGCTGGCGCGCGCCTGCTGTGACGCTCAACAGTGATGGTGGTCGTCAGGCACGCCACCATCTCGCGGCGCTCCTTGCCGAGTTGCCTGCTGCTACCGCGCGCCTCACGGCGATGGACGTTCTGCCCACGAGCTTCACGGCTGCTCCTACCCCTGAAACGCTCTCCCAGCATTCCATTGACGAGGTTGTCACTGTAGACCTCCGTGCGTCAGGAGCGCTCAGCCGTGCTGGCGAAGGTGTCGTACTTCACAAGGACGCTGTGGTCCATGCCAATCCGACCGCCGTGTTGTATCCTGTTGATGGGCTGGAGGTGGCCGGAGCAGTTCCCGAGCCGGACGCACCGTCCACCCGCCGCTCATCCCGTCGCAAGGCCAAGCGCGCGCCGGCTCCCAGTCGCCCGCACCACGAGTTTCTTCTTGCAGTTGGTTTGGAAGCTCACACTCTGCGTGCGCGCCAGCGCGCTCGACAGCGCTGTTCGGCGCCACAGGCCGTGCTGATTGACTGGATGCGCACGCAAGGCACGAACCCATTCATGGCGTGCGATCTGCCGCTGACGACTGCCAACACATCGGAAGGCGCCAGCCACCGCTTGCTGCGCGCGCTCTGCGGACTTGGGTATCTGACACAGATTGCGAGCCCGCCATGAGGGTGAGACAGATAGGCAAGCAAGCTGAGGTTTTGCGTCAAAACAGTCAATCGAAGCGTGTTACATGTGAGGGTGGCTGTCCCAACTGATTTGGAGTCGCCATTTTACTGAGTGGACTGAACTTCGAGCGCATGATTGCGCAGCAGATTGACATAGCGGCGAGTCTCAAACGCCAAGTGGCCGTCGACTTTGCCGATGCGATGAAAAGCGTTGAAGCCCTCGACGAACGCGAAGTTGTCCGCCAGCAGCTCTGGGTCTTCGCCAGTCAGAATGTAGTCGAACTGCGCGAGCTGCTCAGGCGTCACCACGCTCTCGTCCTTGGAGTACCTGCGCATCCGAAAACAGCAACATCAGTCAGGACTGCATGCATAATGCGATGCGCAAAGACTCCACCTACGTCCAAGCGGGGAACTCTTCGCCGAAGCGCGAGACGCCTGTCATGGCTGCCGGCACGCCAATGTGCACCGAACGCGCCACGTCCCTCTCGTTGGCGGCGATCTCATGGAGTCGCACAAATGCCTGACCGCCTGCACAAACAAATGCATCAGTGTCCAAGGATACCCGGATTCACGTCCTGAACCAAACAGTACCAGGGTAGTTGAGGCGAGAGGCCATGAGGATCACCGTCGCGCCGATCAGCGACACGAGCAAGCAGCCGACAGCGCCGATGTATGGCAAACGGGACTGGATGGAGGCAAGTAATCAAATTAGTTGCAGTTACAGCCATAGTCAATCGACAGCACTCACCTTGTGGCGGTTGCGGTAGAGCTTGGTGATACCCTGCAGGTTCACTCGTCAGTCAAGCCGCACCTACCTCATCCATTTCCAGACGATGACGGAACGAACCACAGCAGAGGCCAAGTTGAGCAGCGGCAGGGTTGCAAAGATGAAGCGCAGCTCCTTGTGCGGCAGGAAGGAGAAGAGCGCAAGAAAGGCGAGCGCGGGCCACACGACAGCGAATACGCTGCGGTCCACGAACGGCGCTGTCTTGAGCACCCAGACGAACTCGCGACGCGACGCGCTCTTCAGCAGAGCGGGAAGCAGCGAACTGGGAGTCGACAACCGCAGTTAGAAGCTCGAGCAATTACCAATCTGGAGACTGAAGCGCACCTGAGCCCGAGCGGCACGAGCAGCGAGGTGGCCAGCAGTGCGCGCGGCAGCGCCGAGTAAAAGTACCAGAGCGGCGGACTCACTCCCCACTCGTGGCTGCGGTTCTGCACCGTGTTGAACCAGAGCACCTCGCCCTCGGGCCAGAGCCAACGTTGCCTACACGAGTAGATATCGTGTCAGATTGCAGCGTCCAATTTCCACCCTCACCAGCCACACTACCCATACCAAAAGTACGAGTCGACGGCAACGGTAAGCGCGAGCGACCCGATGCCAGCAGCGATCCCGCAGACGGCGAGCGACAGGAAGCCCGCGCGGCGTTCAAGCAGCAGCGAGAGCGCCACGGGCGCCAGCAGTAGCACCGTGTCCCCGCGGAAGGCGACGGTCGTGAGCGTCATGAGCGTCACAGCGCGCCGCCAGTGACCGCGCAGCCAGCATCCGAGCGCCAGCAGTACGAGCACAAGCGCGTACGTGTTTGGCAGCGAACGACTCGCGTAGAAGACGAGGTGGAACTGGCAGGCGCAGACTAGCAGGAAGAACCCGGCCGCGTCCTGTGGCCACGAGAAGATCGTCAGCACAAGCACGTGATCGACCAGCGTGATATGGGGGACGCACCTGCCCGAAGCGCTTGCCGACTCCGCGGCTGAAGTAGACGAGCGCGGCGACCGTGAGCATCCCGAGCGACCAGCGCGCCGCCAGCTGCAGCGCCAGCTTGGGAGCCCCGACCAGCTGCAGACCCGCGAACAGCGGACTGGCGGCGGCAGCGCCTACCAGCGCGCCAAGGAAGGTGCGTGGTACGACGCCTGGGAAGTCGATGTGGTCGAAGGCGGCGACGCGGCGCGGCCCAAGCAGCAGCAGGTCGTGTGTCGCCTGCAGGTTGAAGCTCTCCTCCACCTTGGCGAACGGGCACAGCAGCACATGCAGCGTCACGGCCAGCGCCAGCAGCAGCGCCGGCATCGGCCCGCGCAGCAGCGAGAGCGCCATGCTGGTCAAGTTGGCGGCGACGTGGCGGATGGTGAAAGACGTTATGGAAATTGTGTGCAATGGTCTGATCTCATACATAATGCATTATGCAAATATGTTTTCATGTTTCGTTATGTATTTGAATTATGTAATCTAATCTATGTAACCAATTACTGTGATTGACCAAGAGTCGCGACTAGAAACAGAATCCATTCCGCCTTCAACCTGAGCAGCCAATGCCGAAAGGAAATGCGAGAGTTCGGCGACTGGTATTGGCGGCTCGAGATCACACGATGGCGGTGTTCGCAGCTGCGTGCGGCGCACACTCGCTCAAAGTAGCGGCTGTGGCAGTCGCCAATGGAGGGGACAACGTGGCTATCTACGTCCCGCTCCTTGCCACGTACTCCGCGGGCGAGGTGCTGGTGACGCTGGCCGTGTTCCATGTGCTGCTGGTAATCTGGATCTTTCTGGCCGACGTCTTCGTCTCATTCCGACTTGTGGCCAGCACCATTGAGCGCTACGGACAGTTCGTTGTGCCAATCGCACTTGTTCTGCTCGGTATTCATATCCTTCTCTCCAACAACGTGCTCGGTATCGTGTGTTCAAGTTGCTGACACGCAGAAAGCATCTCTCGATCCAAAATATTTCACCGCACACATCGAGTGAACACCCATATTGTCACAATTTGACGCTCGCTCTTCAAATATTCATTTCGCTGTCTGTGGTGTATCGCACTCGGAATCGTGCGTCTGCTAACTTTAGACGGCCGACCTGGCGGACCTGATCGCTCTGATCCTATTTTGCTTGGAGCATTTGCCAAATCACTTGGGCTGGTCGCCATGAACCGCAAGCTGGCGTTCGACAACCGCCTGTGCTATGAGCGGGATGTGTCCCGACAGCACGCACGGCTCCACCACAAGCTCACGACCATCTTGCCGACCGCTCGCTCGCCGTCTCGCGTCTTCCTCGACAGCAATGCGCCGGCGCAACATCCTCACCTGGCGTCCAATGCCAAGCGGCTGCAGGTCGAGCGTGAGAAGCAGCTGCTGATCTACCAGCAGAACCAGCGGCTCGCGAACCGCATGGATCACATCATGCGCCGCCATGAAAATGCCACGCTCGCAGCCTCGGCAGTCTCACACGAACGTCGCACTCAGGGTCGCACACTTGATCCGACCAAATCGATTCGCAAAGATTCCGAATTGGAACTAGTATCAGCGCCGACGACTTCGCCCCGTCCTGCGCCTAGTCGATCGCCGCGCAAGACCCCGACGCCACTCACACCGGCGCACGTCCACATCCCTGGTGTTCGTCTCGACGCGAACCAGTCGCCGCTCATCGACTGCCACTTGTCGCCCGAGTTCTCCACGGGCCGTGGCAACGCGTGCGCAAAGCAGACGCTCGTCAACAAGTTCGTGCAGCGCCGGCAGCAGGCGCAGATCGTCGACGAGAACCGACGCCTGCAGCAGCGGCTTGCCAAGCTCAAACCGTACTACAACACCAAGAAGTGGGACGGCGAGTGGCAGCAGCACAGCAAGAAGTTCAATCATCTGCGGCAAGATGGCACGGTCGGATACCTGCTGCCGCCACCAAAGACAGCGACAGCGGCTGACAGCAGACCAACGACCAAAGCAGGCAGGCAGCGCGAAGACTGGAACGATGGTAGTGCTCTCCCATCCATCCATACATCTCGCGACGGACGCTCGCATCGGAACCGCGGAAGGAAGCAGCATCAGGAACGACAGCCAACCGCTGAGCTCCAAGATGATGAGGAGGAGATGCAGCTCGTCGAACTCCCGCCGTGCGTTCTGCTCGAAGCGACGACCCGGAAAGGCGTTGAAATCACTGTGTCGGAGTTGCCAATCGAGCTCGTTCAGCTCGGAGACCTCGCAGCCAATGCGAGACCGGACTTTGGCGATCGGTATGGCTGCGACATTCTCGTTTGGTCCTGTGTGGTAGCATTCATCATTCTCACCGAATGTGTTGATTTTGTGTTTACTCCAGCGGTTTGATCATCTCTGGGTGTTGGTTCGACGATGATAACGCGTATGAAGGTCAGTTCTTGGTGGACCTGCGACTATTGGCACAGGTGGCACAGGAGCTGGACGACCTCGAAACTATGTATGACGCTTGACTGTCGTTGGTCATCGCCATTGTAGTTTACTGACCGCGATTTTGTCCGGCACATGCAGGATCAAATTGGAGACCGTGTCGGAAGTCCCCGACGTCGGCAACTTCCCGCGCCTGTCGTCGCTGCTGACGGAAGAAGAGCTTCAACAACTGCTGGTTGGAGTTATCCAGCACCTGCGCTTCCAAGTCGCAGGCAAACAGCTTCGCATAACCTCACGATTACCATCCTCTGCAGCGGCAGCTTCACCACGACCGCCAAATGGTAGCTCTGAAGGAAGCCCTCATCGCGCGAGACCACGAACTTGCCCGTCTACTATATCAAGCGACGCTCATTTGGTCGTCACAGCTACTGACGATGCGCTCGAGTCGATGAATCTGGACGAGACCTCTCTGCAGTCATCAATGATTAAGCGCGAGTTTGCCGCTGCGCTCAACCCCAGCGGGCGAGCACGCAGACTTGGCGTTCGAATAGGCAACCAATTCGCCTTGGTGAGTGCTCGGTTTGATCAAGAGTATTCAACGCAATCCACCACGGTGCTTCATATTGGCCCAGACGACATTCGCATGGAGGAGACACGAACCCAGCTCAATACCAGCCAACTGGAAGTATTCATGCACCAACTTGACACGGACAAAACACCACACGACCTCATAATCCAGCAGCTGCAGGAAGCAACGTGATTTCAATCGACGAGATATTTGCTACGGACAATTTCGAGAAGCTGGTCTTCGCGATATTCAAACTCGTGCACCTGAATATCAAGCTTGGCGAGACGGTCAGGCGCGTGTTGGGTGTAAATAGCAGTAATCGCATCGCGCGTTGCTGTTTTCGTTGCTGTGTGATAGTCGGTTAGCTCAGTCTTCAGGATGTCAAATAGTTTAGCATATTCTGCCTCAAATTTGACCAGTAGCGATGCCGAAGCCTCTGCATTGTTCCCACCGACTGGCATCGTTTGAAGCGAAGGATTGCGTTCGCGCAGCTGAAAGAATGCAAACGCCGCGAAGACCAGTTTGAGAGGAGTCTCCTCCGTCGAGTTGGCTAGCTGCAAGGACGCACCCGAAGAGACAAGTGCGACCGCAGAGAGTGGATCAAACTGTCGGAGAGCCAGATGCAGCAGCGTATCGCCGCGTACGGCTCGATCGAACAGCGCGCCTGATCCTACCATCGATGTACCGGTCGCTTTGTCAACGAACCCTGGAGCCATCAAGCACAGCTTCGTGAGTAAAGTGGGAAGCGTAATCGACAGCGGCAAATGAATCGCACCATACGAATGAAACTGCATCGGCGCGCCAAACCCAAAAGTCTCCACCTGAGTATCAATGGCGTGCTGCGGCAGTTGGCCGTCCAGCTCGACAAACACCCGGCGCAATGTGACGTGGTCGCGTCGTGCAAGCGCTTGAAGCGCGTGCATATCCCATCGACGAGGAAAGAGCCGCACATCGCTCATCCCGTGGAGAGTCTGCAGTTATCTGACGACAGTGCTTGGATTCAAAGTGTTGAAGTCGACCCTTTCTGTTTGTCAGCCCATCCACCCGAAAGATCGCTAGATCGTCCTCTCTCATTGGAGAAAAATCTGCAAATAATCAAGGATAGACCAAATAATAGGATAAAATTGATTGTCGAACTTCAACATAGGAAATTGCTGAAACCTCCAGTTTGGGTGACAAAATGCTCACACATCCCGGAAGCTGCGATCAATAAGATTCACGGCTTTCCCGATCGGCCAAGGGCGACAACGAGCCATACAGGTGGGTTAACCTCGAGCTCGTGCGAAACTCTACATCAGCATGCATGTGCGCTCCAAGGTCGAGTACCTCGTAGCGGTTATCAAATGCGACTTTGGCTTAGTCTTTATACAGCCGATTCGCTTGGTTGACAACAACACGTATTTTTGTGCTTCGCAGTTGGATTGGGTACCACCTGGCTCCTTCTGGCAATTCAAACAATCTCCCGTGCTGCGCCATATATGTTAGCCTTCGGAATTTCTCTGACAAGCCCCGTCCAACTGCGCGCGTCTGCTGTCTGGCACATTACTGTGTTTTTGAGAAATGTTTGGATGAACCGCCCAAGTGTGCGCAATGGGTTCATAGTAATCATCGGGCGAGAAGCGCAACACACCTAGGCGCTCATAAAACGACTGACCTGCTTGCAGAAACGACGAAAGCGAGCGGTAATGTGGAACGTGGAAATGAAGCTTGTGGAGGCAGCGAGACGCGGAAATCTTGAGGACGTGCGGAAGCTGGTTGCGAAGGGCGTGGACGTCAACAAGACAGATGAAAATGGCAGAACGGCATTAATGCGTAGCATTGAGGGAGGTCATATCGATGTGGTCCGGTTTCTGTTGAAGCGAGATGCCGCATTGGATGCAACTATGACGTATGGCAAGAAATTACTTTTGTTTAGCGCCAAGGGAGGGCATTTGGATATTGTCCGTTTCCTTGTGGGCCAAGGTGCTGCAGTAAATTCGGTGGACGGTGATGGCAGGACACCACTAATTATGAGTGCCCGGAGAGGTCATATCGATGTGGTCCGCTTCCTGTTGGAAAAAGATGCCGCAGTGAATGCGACGGACAAATTCGGCGGCACGCCACTACTATATAGTGCTGAGGAAGGCTATTTGGATGTGGTCCGATTTCTGTTGAAGAAAGACGCCGAAGTGAATATGGTAGATATGCTCGGAAGGACACCACTAATGCTCAGTACTTTGCGCGGTCATTTGGGATTGGTCCGATTTCTGTTGGAGCAAGGTGCTGAAATGGAAACAGCAGATAATGAAGGCAGTACACCACTGATTCTGAGTGCCGAGGGGGGGCATATAGATGTGGTCCGGTTTCTGGTAGAACGAGGTGCCAAATTGGATGTGGCGGACGACGACGGCATAACACCACTGATGCGTAGTGCTAAGCGAGGTCATTTGAATGTGGCCCGTTTCCTGGTTGATCGAAGCGCCTCACTGGAGACAACGAGCAAGTTCGGCAGTACGCCGTTGATGTTTTGTGCTAAGGAAGGGCATTTCGATGTGGTCCGGTTTTTGGTAGAGCGAGGTGCTGCAGTGAATGCGGTAAACAAGCTCAACACGACATCATTGCTTTACAGTGTTTTCAGAGGGCATTTGGATGTGGTCCGTTATCTGGTGAAGCAAGGTGCTGAATTGAACGCAGCAGACAAGTTGGGAAGGACACCCCTGATGCACAGTGCTATACGAGGACATTTGGATGTGGTTCGTTATTTGGTGGAACAGGGCGCTGCATTGGAGTCGACGAGCAATGACGGTTGGACATCACTGATGTTTAGTGCTGAGGGAGGTCATTTGGACGTGGTTCGCTTTCTATTGGAACACGGCGCAGCATTGGAGACGGCAAACAAGTTGGGTAATACGTCATTGATGTTGAGTGCTGAGGAAGGGCATTTGGATGTGGTTCGCTTTCTGTTGGATAAAGGTGCTGCATTGGAGAATGTAGACAATTTCGGGTGGACTCCTCTAATGCGTAGTGCATGGAGAGGACATCTCGATGTGGTTCGGCTTCTAATAGAGCGAGGTGCCACATTGGAGGCGACGAACAATGACGGTTGGACATCACTGATGTTGAGTGCTGAGGAAGGACATTTGGATGTAGTTCGCTTTCTGTTGGATCAAGGCGCCGCATTGGAGGCTGTGGACAATGATGCCAGGACACCTTTGATGCACAGTGCTATGCGAGGACATCTCGATGTGGTCCGATATCTCTTGGAGCGAGGCGCAAACGTGTCTTCTATTGATGGTCACGGGGACACGCCGCTAATCTATTTGCTGCGTAGTCATACCAAAGAGGATGAACTTATCCCTGTAGTTAAGCAAATGCTGTCCAATGGTGCCTCACCGGCGCATTGCAACAAGAAAGGAGTCTCAGCACTGTCCCTTGCCGGATACATACGTTTTTGTCAACTCGAACAGATGCTATATGACGTATCGCGAGCAGATCTTTCGTTCGTGGCCAGTGCGAAACCCGATGGAATGATGTCGTCTATGAACCATGATTCGTCGCAATTTACGCCTCGTGTGGGTTCACAAGCAAGTATTAGCGAGTGTAGCCTTATTGATGAACATGATGCACGACGATTAGCTGATAATATCGTCTCTGGTGTCGCCGAGTCCAATAATGCCTCCTTTACTCATCTCAATGCTGGAACTATTCGTGCAACCCCAGATATGTCTTCCCCACCGACCTTAAATCTGGCGACTGACATTGATATCTCAAACGACGACTCGCTAACGGAAACGCTCAAATACGTGGCAGATCACTGCAGTATGGCGAACGAAGCGGCCCCTTTATATCGGCACGTGCAATTCCGTCTAAAGACACTTGCTGCCACACTCAACGGTATGAACTCTGATGATGAGGCTCACGCAGCAACGGTAGCAGAGATCTGCGCGATATCAACTCGCTTGAAGTCATTGTTGGTCGCGAATGTCAACAAGCCAGTCGTATCCCGCCTCGTAAGTGTTCGATCAGTGGTTGAAACGCTTACCCGTTTCCGCACCGACCTCGATCGGCTCGAGACAATTTGCAGTGATCTAAAAGTTTGCGAATGGTCGTCCCAATGGGAAGAACTGGTTACCTCAGTGAAACAGTCAATTGTTGTACAAACTGAATCAAGACTCTCTACACTGATCAACGAATTGTCGAGCGACGATCTGCAGATTGAGGCCATGACACTGTTAATATTTGAGCTCAGTCGCTATAAGCCATACTATTCACGCAAGGAGCAAGAGTTGATGCAATTGGTGCACACTCGCATTGTGGGATATTCGAAATTGCAAGTCATGGATGTGAAAGGGTGGTTCATTCCGCGCCATGAAGTGGAAATTCGGTTTGGTGATTTACTCGGCCGTGGTTCATTTGGCGTCGTGTACCGCGGAGTGTGGCGCAAATCAGAGGTCGTGGTGAAGATGCTCACAAGCAATTCTGAAGCAGACAATCGTGCCTTCTTTAGTGAAGTGGAGGTGTGGTATCGTGTTCGCCATCGCAACATCGTTCGTTTCCTCGGCGCTTGTCATCTCTCCTCGCCGTACTTCATGGTGTGCGAGTACGCTCCTGGTGGTTCATTGCCAGATTTCTTGTATCGAGAACGTCAGAATGGAAAGATCCTGGTGTGGCGAAAGCTGCATGAAGTGTCGCTCGGTCTGTTTTATCTTCACGAGGAGGGGATTGTCCACGGCGATCTGAAAGGGGACAATATTCTGGTGGCCAAGGATGGGACGGCTATGTTGACAGACTTTGGACTGAGCTTTGTGCAGTCTGCTACGGTAGCGACGCTTGACAAGTGGGGAGCAATCCGATGGCGAGCACCAGAGTATGTGGTGCAAGGCAGCGCTGGTCCTTCCTTCGCTGCGGATGCGTACTCGCTAGCGATGGTCATCGTGGAAAGTGTAACAGGACAAGCGCCGTGGGGACTAATGCCAGACAGCGCTGTGATCTGGTGTCTGCGTAACAGAGAGATGCTGAAGAGACCGACCGATTGCGCCGAAATGACGGACGAGGCGTGGGATTTGGTATCTCGTATGAGCGTGTACGAACCCTCGGAGCGGATGGCGCTGGGTGACGTCGTGGACCGCCTCAAGACATTCGCGGACGAGGAGGAGGACCGCGAATGGCATCAAACTCGGGTCGAGTCAGCAGAGTAGCATTGATTTGGCCATTTTGTAGAGCAAGTTGAAGTGCACATAATCGCTTCAATTCAATCCTCAATTCAATTCCAAATCGCAACAATCTGTCAACCCGCTCACTTTTCGGGCACAAAAGATCGATCTATTTGTCATGTGTCTTCTGGTAACACCTAGCTTTGTGGTGCAAACCAATATTGGCCGTTATTCTTGCCGGCTCCATGGCGGTTTCCCAACAACCGTCGCTCTGCGACGCTCGGGTCGCCAGAACGTCAAGGTGGCCACTACGGCCGTGACAACGAAGTGGTCGAGCCGAGTGGCGTTCAAGTCGACATGGGGTGCTGCTCCAAGAAAGCCGTCGACGTGGCCGGCGAGAACTACGATGCCGCCAAGGGGAGAAGCGTGGCACCAGCCAGCACG
Organism: Phytopythium cucurbitacearum (nom. inval.); assembly: GCA_023336425.1. Taxonomy (NCBI): domain Eukaryota; phylum Oomycota; class Peronosporomycetes; order Pythiales; family Pythiaceae; genus Phytopythium; species Phytopythium cucurbitacearum (nom. inval.). The sequence goes on along the minus strand of JAADXC010000060.1, from coordinate 29,937 downwards.
CGCAAATGCCGCGATTGCTTCTGCTGCATCTTCTTCCTGGTCTTTTGGATTGGAATGATTGCCGTCGCCATTGTCGGTATCCTCAACGGAGAGCCCAAGCGGCTTCTGTACGGCACCGACTACAATGGCACCACGTGCGGCACTGGAGCGCGCGAAGACCTCCAGTTGACATTCTACCCGCGCATGAGTCAGGATTTGCTGGAGCAGGCGATGGACCCGACGCTGTCACCGACCGACTACTCCTTTTACGGTGTCTGCGTCGCTACTTGTCCCGTCGTTGGCTCATACTTCTGCAACTACGAAGCCGAGGCGGAGATCCAAGCCGACACCTCGCTGACGAGCGACGCTGGACGAGAGCAAGAACGGAAGCGCCGGTCCTCTATGCTCTCGTTTGACGACCAGCAGTGCTGGTTCGTGGCCATGCCGAGTCAGACCGTCTTCTACCGGTGTATCCAGATGACACAGTCCAATACGACGGCTGTGCAGACCTGTGTCTACCCCGCCGACACGGACGAGTACTACGATGTTGTGGACGGCACCCGTGTGCCGAACGCCAAGTGTCAAGTGAAGCAGGTTCGCACCGTGTCGGACGCCACTGGGCCGGCGCAAACCAACCCGCTGTACAATGCGCTCCAGTCCGGCGCGGCGATGGTCGGGCGGTGTATCGGCGACATTCAGGACACGTGGCCTGTCATTTTGGCTTTTGGAGGCGCTGTGGCGGTGGGGCTGGGCTTCCTGTTCCTCATCCTCTTGAAGTACTGTGCAGGGTGCTTCGTCTGGATCACGCTTTGGGGGTTTGTTGCCTTGCTGCTGCTGTTTGCACTGATGCTGAGCACCAAGGGCGGGATCATCAGCACCTCCGATATCGACTCGCTCACCGAGTCACTCGAGAGCGCGGGAGTCGTAACCGCGGGAGACAGCGGGCTCGAAATCCCTGAGACGCTGCGAGCCAGCAACGACAAAAAACAGGTGTATGCTGTGGCAGCCTATGTCTTCTACGCGCTGTCCGGCGTCGCCTTCCTGCTTGTGTGCTTTTTCCAGAAGAAGATCCGCATCACTGTCGGCATCATCAAGGAAGCGTCGCGCGTGGTGCAGCGGATGCCTTTGCTCGTGTTCTTCCCTATCTGGCCCTTCCTCATGATGCTGGCGCTCTTTATCTACGCGGTCATCATCGCGGCGTTCATCTACAGCTCGGCCGATATCAAACTGGACGAGATCAGTGACGTTGTTGGACAGAACGCCACGTCGGCAGTGCTGAGCAAAGTCAACGCGAACGACACGATGCGCATCCTGTTCGCGTACCACTTCTTTGGGTTCTTGTGGACCAGCCAGCTCATCAACGCCATCAGCATGTGCACGATCGCCGGAGCCGTGTCCCGATACTACTGGAGCCGCCAGAAGAACCGTACCGAGATGGGACGATTCCCCATCATGTACTCGTTCAAGAACTGCTTCCGGTATCACTTTGGCTCGCTCGCCTTCGGATCATTCATCATCGCCGTGGTGCAGTTCATCCGGGCCGTGCTTGTCTACATTGACCACCAGACGCAGGGCGTTCAAGAGTCCAACGTGCTCATCAAAATCGCCATGAAGATCGTCCAGTGCTGCCTCTGGTGCCTCGAGAAGTGCCTCAAGTTCTTGTCCAAGAACGCGTACATCATGGTCGCGATGAAGGGCAAGAGCTTCTGCAAGTCCGCCAAGGACTCGCTCAAGATCATTCTCTCGAATATAGGACAAGTCGGCACAGTGTCCATGGTCACGTTCCTGCTTCTCGGTGCAGGCAAAATCGCGATCGCCCTGGCTTCTACCATCATCATGTTCGCGTATTTGGAGGCGCATTCAGACGAATACGGCATTGGGGGGCCGCACGAGATCTCTTCCCCCATGGCTCCGATCCTGCTCACACTGCTTCTCGCATGGTTCGTGGCCTCCACTTTCTTAGAGGTGTACGAGATGGCCATCGACACCATTCTGCTCTGCTTCTGCGAGGACAAGGAGATGAACAAGGAGTCGGGAGAGTATTTCATGAGCGACACCTTGCGCAAGTTTGTCGCCAGCGTTCCCCGGTCTGCCGACAAGGAACGGGAATAGGGACACCGCAGTCAACTCCATAGTGCACACCTCCCCATCTAGTTGATTGATTTACAGTCCAAACAGCATTAAAAGAGAGAAAAAAGCTATCAAACAGACCCAACCAGACTTTTCACATCCCAGAGACCAACCGTCCCATCCTGGCTCACAGTGCTCCAGATAGACCGCGTTGGGTGGCCATCTACGTCCGAAACCACGCCCGACTGCAGCATGGCGGTATCGATAGCCACCTTTTGTCCTCTCTGGTGATTAATATGGCGTCAGCACCAGCATCCATATTCCTCGAGATCAAGACTGCGACTTACCTTGAAAAGATGCACTCGTCTTGAGTGTGCCACCGTGAAGAACAGTCCGTTGTGGAGATATCGAATCGAAACTTGAGACAGAAGCTCATCAGATTCATCGGTCTGGTCCGACAGCTTATACCGGCACGACAAAATGGGCTGCGACGCCAAATACGCGTCGTCGTCCTCGCCCCGAGCTGTGCCGTCATTCAAAAACTTGTCCAAGAAGTCGACCATCTTCCATTCCAACACTTCGTATCCTGAAGCATCGACGGTCAGCATTGACGACCCGTCTGGCGACAGACACACGGCAGCTATTGATTTGCTCGGGTCGTAGCTCACATCTGGAGTCCACGTCTCCACGTGATCCCGATGAAGAGCATCAACGAACTGCAACTGTCCACTGGAGTTCCCAACGACAGCAAGTCTCCCTTGGTAGCCCAGCGCCACGCACGTAACGTCACCGTCGGTGCGGAGGATGGATTTGGAGTCCAGACTACCTGAGCTGACGTCGAGTACACGCACATCGTGCTGAGGCATGCTGCCGTCGCCCTGAGCGTCCCCATTCGTATTCGTAAAGACACACAGTCCACATGCCGCGTCATTTGCGCAGACCAAGTGCGAAATGAGTGTATCGGGCTCTGTTGATATACTGAACAACAGCGCTTCGTCGTCGACCTTCCACAGCTTGATAGAGCTGCTGTGGACAGTGCACAGCACCGACTAAAGCACAGCACCGACAGTCAGAAATGCTGATGACATCGCAAGGACTTAGAAATGGCAAAGCATTGACTCACCTGATCATTGTGAACGGGAAACCATGTTACACCGGTCAACTGATCGCCAGCGTCGATTGTCGCCGTAGGAGTGAGCTCAACGGTGTCAGGCGACCAAATGTCAACTTGGGAGTTTCCAACCTGGGCAACAGCTAGGTACGCCCCATCCTGCGAAAAACGAGTTTGCATCGCCATCGCTGACGAGCTCGGCTCCCAAGCATTCAGCAAGTTGATCTCGCGAATGAGCGACGCGTCATCTTGCTGTGGACTGAGAACTGCAGGCGTATTCGGATTCGTCGACCAAATCTCGGACGGCCTCGGCATATCCATGTCCAAGTCTTCTTCGCCATCAGGAAGCTCGGCGTGAGGTTCCAGAACAGCAATACCCGTAAAATCTTGCAGTGGCGAGAACGGAGGGGAAGCGGAGTCACTCAGCTCTGAATCAACCGCGAACGCGTCGTCACTCGATCGTTCCTCGGACAAATACTGCTCTGGGGAAGGTGGCTCCATCACTGGCGGGTAGAACACGGGGATATCCGAGCTGTCCTTGCTAGCGATCCCAAAGAGCTCTCCAAGTTCCTTCATTTGCTGTCGAGAGAGACCCAATGAGCTTTCACGGTTTGGGAGTTGGTTCCTTGACGCGTTATTCGCGCTCGTGTGTCCATTACTCGAATCCACTGCAGGGTTCACCGACGAGTCCGAGAAATGCTCCAGAAAGTTGTGCTGCACCATCATGCGCAAAATGGTGTGCAATTGACGGCCTGCCTCCTCCAGCTTTTTAATCTTTGACCCCGACTCCTGATTCAGAGACCTGGATGGACCATCGCGTTAGGCTCGTTCAGTCATTCAAAATGCAAGAGCTCCGTACCGAAGACGGGTACACTCTGCTTGACTGGCTCTCAGACGCATCTTGAGGGCTGGATCCTGCAGTCGTGTCAGTTGGATGGCCAGGAGCTTGGGCAGCGGTAGGTTGCGGAAGACCAGCGACAAGAAGTTGCGGAGTGACGTTACGAACGCTTCGAGCCACTCCTTGCTGAAGAATACCTGAGCACATGTCCACCGATGCTCTCATTAGAGCAGGGATCAAGCAGGTTTGCCACGATAGAGCAGTCCTGTACCTGGAAGTAAGGGTCCGTCTCGGGGTGCTCGATGTATGGCAGGACGAACCAGCGAGCCCACGAATCGGACTCGTCCCCGTCGTGCATGGAAATGGTCGCGTGCAGGCGATTGGCGAACCGCTTAAAGAACTCGGCCGCCTTCTCGCGGTGGCCCGTCTTGACGGCGTTCACCACATAAAGCCGCAGCAGCGAGTTCTCAAGCTTCTGCAGTGTCTGGGCTCAAGAGGTCACGACGTTAGGCTGCAGCAATGACACCAAACAGAGCGGAGCGCAGCGGCTCACTCCCGCATACGACGCGTCCAAATGATGGAAGAAGCGCGCGCTCAGGAACTTCCACGTCTCGAGCACCGACTCGACCTGGTACCTGCACTCGCACCAGACCACGCATCTTCGTCAGTCCACGCCGACTAGCGGGGGAACTGGACGCCAGCTCACGTTTGGATAGACAGCAGCAGCTGCGCGGCGATCTGATCCACGTCGAAGCCCCGCGCGCGATCGCGCTTGCGCTCGGCGGCGAACGCCTGGAAGCTCTGCGAGCACGAGTTTATGGCCGTTAGCGATCCCTCCCGTCGCCCCGACGAGCGCATGGAGCTAGGCGCTTGCCTTGGTGAACCCGCGGAACAGCAGGTACTCCATGATGAGCTCATCCACGTGCGGCAGCAGGCTCGGCGGCTCCATGGTCGCTCCTGCGCGCTGGATGATCGCGGCGGCGCTGGCTCTGTTCCGAAATCGAAGGTGAAAGGCGACTCGCGCATCCGATAAACGATCGCTTTGCGCATGTTATTTATTTATGAAGCACTATTGGTATTATTTATTCACTTTTTCTAGTGACCATTTACAGGGTATAGATTATAATGAGTGTTTGGTAGGTGCAATAGCTTTCGGTGACATTCCAACTGACCGATCTCGAAGACAGACATATGGGAGACGTCGACAGCGGCAATGTCTAACGGCGGCACCTCGCCTCGCTGCACGCGACTCATTTCCTGACTTCCGCCCAACCGCCAGGAGGACAAGCTTCCATGCGCTTCTCTGTCTTTGGAGCGCTGCTGCTGCTGGCGCCGCTGTCGGCCGCGCTCGAGTCGCCTGGCGCTCGCTGCTCGGCGGCGCCGGCCGCCCGCGTGGACTGCTACCCGCCGGCGCCGCGCTTCCCGAACGCGACGGAGGAGCTGTGTCTGGCGCACGGCTGTTGCTGGCAGCCGCTGGACAACGGTGGCGTGCCGTGCGCCTTCGACGCCGTGCCGTTGCCGGCTCTAGAGCTCTGTGCCTTGGCGCCGCCAGGTTCGCGGCTCGAGTGCCGCAACCCGCGCTTCGTGCCCTCGCTGGCGGTGTCCGAGTCCGATTGTCACGTGGCCGGCTGCTGCTTTGATGGCGACGAAGGCGCGTGCTTCCAACCGTTCTTCGAGGGGTACGACCTGGTGACGCTCGGGAAGACCAAGGACGGCTGGCGCGGCACGCTCGTGCTTCGCCCGTTGCAGCGCGGACCGTTCGCCAATGACCTGCCAGTGCTGCTGCTTCACGTGACTCGCGAGACGGCCCGCCGAGTGCGCATCCGAGTCACTGACCCGGCGTTTTCTCGCAATGAAGTCCCGGTGTTCGACGAGGTCGAGAAGAGCAGCCGAGATCGAGAAGAATCCATGTACCAAGTGAATTTCACATCCCATCCGTTCGGCATTGCTGTCACGAGACGCGACACCAACGAGGTGCTGTTCAACTCGACGCCTCCGGTGGAGCACACGCACGCATTCAATGGTTTGGTGTTCGAGAATCAGTTTGTGGAGTTCTCAACACAGTTAGGAGCTGGTGGAAGGCATGAAACCCCATTGATCTATGGACTCGGCGAGCGACTGGCACCATTGCGACTCCACGCGCGAAACAATGGAACCAGATACTCGATGTTCGCTCAGGCTCAACCGAGCCAAGATCACGCGCCGTTCACTCGCGAAGATGGTGGGCCGTCGAGTGGCGTCCACCCGCTGTATCTTCAAGTTCTGCCTTCTGGACGCACTCACGGCGTGTTTGTGCGGTCGTCGAACGCTATGGAAGCAGTTGTGCAGCGCGATGCAATCACGTTCCGGCTTAATGGCGGCGTCCTGGACTTGACTGTGTTTGCTGGTCCATCTCCTGGAGACGTCATTGCCGAGTACACTGAGGTGGTGGGTCGGCCAGAGATGCCGCCGTACTGGGCACTCGGCTACCATTTGGGCACAATGACGGACAAGACCGTCGCCGACTCTATGGCAACTGTAGCTCGAATGAGACAGACAAGCATACCGTTGGAGAGCTATTGGCTTGGAGATTCCTACATGCAGGATCAGATGCCGCTGTCGCTGGATAAGGATCGTTTCGCGCCTGATCTCGTTCAAGATTTCGTCGACGACTTGCATTTTAACGCACAGTATTTGATGGCGATGCAAGTCCCGAGTGTCAGCTCAAATACCGCCCCGGCATTGGAAGCAGTCCAAACACACCGCCGCGAGCAGGATGGTTCTCAAACGAAAAAGGATACTGACCAATTGGATCCATTTGAGCACGGAGCAGAGCTGGACGTGTTTGTCAAAGGTGCGCGTGGCGAACGATACGCAGAAAAGCTAGTTGCGGGTCGCTGGTCTGTCTTTGTGGACTTCTTCCACCCCAACGCGTCGGTGTACTGGCGAGAGCAGCAGCACCAGTTCCGCAAGTCCTGTCTGCCTTACGACGGTGTTTGGATCGAGCGCGACGAACCGAGCAGTTTGTGCGACCAAGAGTTTGCCGGGAAACAGAGTGCCTGTCCTCGAGACTTTGAGCCAGCGCGTTCGTGGAAGCTGATGCGCCAGTCTGTCATTGACGAACGCGATATCACGTTCGATAACGCTGATGTTGAACCGCGCGAGTTTGTTCGCTCCCCAGATGTGAGTTATCCGTTTGATCCATTTCGCCAGCCCTTCGGTCCTGGACAAGCTGCCGACAGCGGCAACGAAGACGCGGGCAATTTGAATGCGAGGTCGCTTCCGCTAGCGGCTAACCACTACGACTCGATGCATTACAATCTTCACTCGATGTACGGATTGGCTCAAGCTCAGACAACGCGCGCAGTGCTGGACGATATCATCGGGAAACGGACGGTCCTTCTGTCTCGGTCGACGTTTTCCGGATCAGGTCACTATGCGGGACACTCGCTGGATGGACTTGCTGCTACATGGGAGAACTTGCGCTTCTCGATTGCCGGCGCATTGCGGATGAACATGTTTGGAGTGCCGCTTGCTGGGCCGAATTTCGCCACCGACCAAGGGAATGCCACGACGGAGCTGTACGTTCGCTGGTTCCAGGCTGCGTCGTTCTTGCCGTTGATGCGCAGTTACTCCAGTGAAGACTCCAAATATCCGACCCCAGCTCATTTTGACGACGACACGGTCAACATCCTGCGAGCGACGCTGTTGCGACGGTACAGCTATCTGCCATACATGTACACGCTGTTCTACAAGGCGCACGTAGCAGGGCACCCAGTCATTCAACCACTTGGGTTCGAGTTTCCGAGGGATGAGCATGCTCATCGAGCCGAGTTCCAGTACTTGGTGGGTCCGGCCCTGATGGTGTCGCCAGTTGTCGAAGAGAAGGCGATCTCCGTCAACGTGTACTATCCGAACGCGTCGTGGTTTGGGATCGACGATGGCCGCCTCGCGTTTGATCCGGACGAAACCCAGCACAACACGGCCAGCCTTCTGTCGCCACTCTCGAAACTCCAGTTGCATATTCGTGGTGGCCACATTATCCCTACCCAACAACCTCAAATCACGACGTCGCTGTCCCGCCATGGCGAGTATATCCTGATTGCTGCGCTTGACAGCTCGACTGCACATCGTGGTGTCCATCGAGAGGCGACAGGAGAGCTCTACATTGATGATGGCGATTCTCTGGGGCCAGTCAAGCAAGAACGCTACTCGGTCGTGAGATTTGGTGTGTTCCAGAACTCGATCAAGGGCTTGGAGTTCAAAAACGATGTAGTGTTCCACGGCTACGACGGCCCAGAGATGCAAGTGGAGGTGTCTGCACTCAAGATCTACGGCGTTCGCGACGGTTTCCACGCCAATTCGTCGATCAAGGCGACGCTCTCGAGGAATGACGAGCCGGTCAAGGTTGACTATTTCGCGCAATCCAACACGCTAGTGTTGAGTCGTCTGCATCTTCCGATCGGCACCAATTTCAATATCAGCGTCAGCACCCACACGCCAACCGATGACGGCAAAGATGGATCTAGCAAGGGAGAGAAGCATGAAGAGCATCGCTCTGATTCGTCGTTGAAATCGCAAAATGGCGAACGTGGCAAAGGCAAATCAAAGTCGTCGTGGGGAGGGTATCCATGGGGAATCATCGGGACTGCCATCGGTCTCGTAGTGCTGGCCACGGTATGCGCGGTTTTCTTTGCGTGGCGCCGCCGTCAAGAGTATTCTACGATCGCCTAGGCGTAAAATGTTGTGTGCTGGCACACGTGGGGGAGGATGGCGGTCAGTTAGTTGTTACACTGAGGAGCCAACAAGGGAGGCAAGTGCTTTGTGTCGTGATATATGCAACCATGTTTGACGAGAAGGGTTAGTATGTCGGTTTTGGCTCTCGGCCGGGGTGAGAACGAATAGCGATAGCTTTCACTCATGTGCTCAGTGTCCGAGATGATCTTTCCTTGCATTGTTTGACTGCAGTTCACATGATGGCTGTCTGTTCGTGACACGTCAGTAGTTTTGCAGAAGCTTTGTGCCCACACAACCGAAAAACGACATCTTGATCCGGTTGCAGTCATAAATCTCAGAAACACCGTAAATAAAACCTCAGAATGTTTACAAATTGAATAAAAACGAAGAGTGAATGCTGCTCACAAATGTCATAGCGAAATCAAGATGTCCGATCCGGATCAATACCGAGACGACACACGGGACACATTGCTCTGCACGCTCATGAGACCCTCGCGGAGCTCCTTGGCGCGCGCCTCGGGGGTCTTCGGCGACTGATCGAGCCGCGGACGGACGCACTTGACGAAATAGACGGTGCCGAGCGCGAAGAGCGCGACGGCGGCGACGATGGAGGCGAGGAAGTCGGCGCTGGAGGCTCCAGAGTAGACAATGGCCACGAGGCAGAGCAGCACCATGAAGAGTCCCAGCACGGCGCCCCAGACTCCAAAGGGCGAGCGGTACGGACGACGGCGGTTGGGCTGCTTGACGCGCAGCGTGATGAAGGAGATGAGCTGGAAGGCGTAGCTGACGAGCGCGCCGATGAGCGCCAAGTTGATGAGCACGCCGCCGAGCCGCGCGTCACCGATAGCAAAGTGCAGAATCAGTGCGATGACCTGGCTGGCGAGGCCACCGGCGATGAGGGCGGCGTAGGCCGAGCCGCGCGTCGGGTGCACCTTGGTGAGGAACTGCGGGAAGAAGCCGTCGCGCGCGATGGCGAAGAGCAGGCGGCCCATACAGAAGACGAACGAGTGCGTGCTCGAGATGATGCCGACAACCGTGAGCCACGTGAAGTACGAGAGCGTCGTGGTGTCGCCGAAGACGGACTTGTAGCCGAGCACGAGTGGCGCGGTGGACTGCATGACCTCCACGGCACCTGGCTCGATGAGTGACGAGAAAACCGACGTCGCGAACGAGAGCACCACGAGCGTGGCGATGGAGGCCATGAGTCCGCGCGGCATGTTCTTCTCGGGCTCGATGGTCTCTTCGACGGCGAGCGGCAGCTCCTCAATGCCGAAGTAGAACCAGAGGCCGAACGAGATGCCCTGCACGGCGTCCGACCAGGTCGTGAACTCCCAGTTCTGCTGCACGACCCACTTGTTGTAGTCGAGCTGTGTGGCGGCGCCGACGTAGAAGATGAGCAGCATGATGGTCGAGAGCAGCGTGGCCGCCACCTGCACGCGGAACGAGGCCTCGACGCCGAGCACGTTGAGTCCGACGAATATGGTACCAAAGCCGAACCACCAGAGCGGACTGTAGGCTGAACCAATGCCGAAGAGCGCGTCCAGGTACAGGTAGATGGTGTAGAAGGTGGTGGCGACCGTCACGACGACCTTGAGCGTTTCGGCAAGTCCGGCGAAGAAGGCGGCGCGCGGACCGATGGCGTGGAGCGAGAAGACGTATGGGCCACCGCCCGCCGGAATCATGGACGACATTTCGGCAATCGAAAATGACAGCAGCACGTATAGCACGGTGACGAAGCTCAGGATGATCAACAACCCGCTGAAGCCCGCCACGAGAGTCGACTGCCAGCCGTAGAAGTCGCCGCCGATGACGCAGCCGACGCCAAGAGCCCACAGGTGCGGCACCTTGGCGTAGCGGTGCGATCCGCCTTCGGCTGCTGCGCCATCGACGGTAATGGACACGGCGCTCTCGGTCATGGCGCGTCGAAGGCGATTGGCTTTGAATTCGCGGGTTGGTGCTTGGTCGCAAATTGAAGAGTGAGGCGGTACGAACGACGAGTGGGGGAGTCGTTGACGCCCTTGTGACGACGGCCCAGTCAACACCAGAACCCGAGACATCACGGAGGATTTGGAAAGGGCAGACAAGGTGACGCTGGCTGCTTTCGGCCGAACGCTGCCGCACGGTGATGGTCGAGTTTCTGACTTGGATACCATTTGTTGCATTTGTTTCTATAGGAAACCAGTCAGCAAGGGGATGGATGCGCACTTCAAGTGTGTGACGCCGTGAGAGTCACCGGCGAACGAGCCTATCGAACCGGTTGAGCAGCGCCAAAGTTGATGGAAATTGGTCGCGAGACGCTGGCACGACAACGTGCACATTTCACCTGCGTCTGTTCGATATCAGCGTCCTTAGCTCTGATTGTCGAGAGGCTGAGATCCTCAAGCGTTGCATTTGGTGTTAAATGGCGTCAAAAACAAAGACACGAAGCGGACTTTGACTGCTTATCCAACGTTATTGCTGCCAGCGGCCTGCTTGTCGTTGCAGCCTTCCATGACAAGTTTATAGGAGCAGACCACATTGTCAGCAGCTAGCGAGGTTGCAACGACAGATCTGACAGGATATTTGAGCGAGCGGTGCATCGTTGCTCACTGACCACGTGAGAATCTGCGGCGCACCGCCAGCCGAGTCGCGCGCCGTGGCAAGCGGCCATAGGCTACTGAGACGGTGACGCCACCGAGCGTCAGAGGTGCCTCACTGCTCTCCGAGCTCTCGCCCTCGCTCCATCAGCTCGTGTTACCCTTCAAGGCTCTCCGCGCGTGCTCTCTCAGTCGCGTCCCGCCGTTGCGGGCCGAAAAAGATCTTCAACGACAGTGACCGAGCGCGCGTCAGCGAGCTGCAGCCAATCAGCGCGGCACAAACGGCTCGCCTTGCGACTGGAGCGACAACTGTCAAGAGATTATGGGACTCGTGCCGGTGCAGGTAAACTCGACGCATCACCAGTTCGTGAAGCCGGTTGTGTGCGACTTGTGCAATCGCGCATCCAGTTACACAGGATGTTGGACCATACATTTTGAAGAATAACCCAAAATGCAAGGCTACACAAATCATCTCGTACAGGTCATTCATTGCTGAATGGATGTTCTAATCGGGCGGTAACAGTACGCCAAAGTGAAGATCGCACGTTTTTTTTCGAAACGATGCCAATCAAACATCCGAACGTCAACCCAAGCACAGCGGACCCAACACGAGTGGGCATAGACACTCGGCTGCACCCTCGTAAGGTGAGACTGAGTTTGGCCGCCGGAACGTGCCCATGTCCGCTCTTGCCGCTGCTCTAGTGGCTGCGGCTGTGGCGGGAGGAGGTGCGGCGCTGGATTGGAGTCCTTCTAGTCGCTTTGTCCGGTCGGTCTCACTCTTCAATTCGCCTTCTCGGCCACAGACTGCAGCACCAAGCACCGATCCAGCATGAGCTGCCACGCCTCTAGCGCCGCCTCGTCCAAGGTGGCGCACCCACTCGCCCCCATCACCACCGACGAGGTGCACACGGTCAAGCAGGTGCTGGCCGTGGCTGGCTACGCCGGGCCGGATGTGCGCTACTCGTACGTCATGCTGCGCGAGCCGGACCACGCGACGCTGAACGCCTTCCGACCAGGTGACGCCGTTCCCCGCGAGATCGGCGTGCTCGTGCTCGACCTGGCGTCCAATGTGGCGCGCCAGACGGTCGTGGACGTGGTCGCGCGCAAGGTCATCATGAACCGGCAACTGGACCCTGCCACCGACGGCTGGGGACCCATCCTTGACCAGGACTACGCCGACGCCGAGATCATCACCAAGGCCGATGCTGGGTACGTGGCGGCGCTCACTCGCCGCGGCATCACGGACCTGAGCGTCGTGCGTTCTGTGCCGCTGTCGGCCGGTGTCTTTGGCCACGGCGACGAGGTCGGACGCCGCATGATCCGCGTGCTGAGCTACCTGGCAACCGAGGGCACGCACTCCATGTTCGCGCACCCGATCGACGGCGTCGTGGCGCACGTCGATCTCACGTCGCGCAAAGTGCTGCGACTTGAGGACACGGGCTACTCGCACGTGCCGACCGAGTCGGGCGACTACCTGGACCCGGCAGTGTCCGGCCCTATGCGCACCAACATGAAGCCGCTGCTGGTCACGCAGCCCGAAGGCGCGAGCTTCACGGTCGAGGACAACGTGCTCAATTGGCAGAACTGGCAAGTGCGCATCGGCTTCAACGGTCGGGAGGGGCTCACGCTGCACGATATCTCGTTCAAGGACGGAGATCGCCAGCGCAAGATCCTGAACCGCGCGTCCGTGTCTGAGATGGTGGTGCCCTACGGCGAGCCGTCGCCGACCCACGAGTGGCAGAACTACTTTGACGCGGGCGAGTACCAGTTCGGGCGGCTTGCCAACTCGCTCGTGCTCGGGTGCGACTGCCTCGGTCAGATCCACTACCTGGACGCGACGGTCGTGGACGACCACTGCGAGCCCTTCACCATCAAGAACGCCGTGTGCATCCACGAGGAGGACTTTGGCACGCTCTGGAAGCACACGGACGTGCTAGTGACTCCCTTCACGGGAACGGTGCGCCGCCAGCGCCGCCTCGTCATCTCCTTCTTCGTCACCGTCGGCAACTACGACTACGGCTTCTACTGGTACCTCTACCTGGACGGCAAGATCGAACTCGAGTGCAAGGCCACGGGCATCGTGTTCACGTCTGGCCGTCCCGAGGGCGAGTATGCGTTCGCGACCGAGATGGCGCCACGACTTGGCGCACCTTGCCACCAGCATCTCTTCTCGGCGCGACTGGATGTGGCGTTGGACGGTGGCAAGTGCCACGTGGACGAGCTCGAGGTCAAGACGATGCCGATCAGCCCCGAAAACCCGGTCGGCAACGCATTCATGCGCACAAGCACGAGACTCGCAACTGAGCAAGAGGCGCAGCGCACGGCTGACAACGCCAAGGGGCGTCTCTGGGCCGTTAGCTCGAGCGAGACCACCAACCGCCTGGGGAATGCGCCAGCGTATGTGCTCTTCCCCGAGGGCCAGCCGCTGCTCGCGGCCGCCGAGGGCTCGTCCATCCGCAAACGCGCAGGCTTTGCCACCAAGCACCTGTGGGTCACCAAGTACGAGCGCGACGAGATGTGGGCGGCTGGGTACACGCCAAACCAGCACCCGGGCGGCTCCGGTCTTCCCAGCTACACCAAGGGCAACCGTTCGATCGACGGCGAGGATATTGTGGTCTGGCACACGTTTGGGCTGACGCACTTCCCTCGACCTGAGGACTGGCCCATCATGCCTGTCGACTACGCCGGCTTCGGCTTCCGACCGGACGGCTTCTTCGACCGCAACCCGACGCTCGATGTGCCCGAGGACCCGAACGGCAAGCAACACTCGAAGCGCTGCTGTCCGTGAACAAGTGGGGTCGACATTGGCGGATCGTAGTGAAGTTTCATTTTTGCGAGAACATGGTCGTATCGTTTCATCTTTGCGATTGATGTGTTATTTCGCCCTGATCAATCCTAATCGCGCTGTGGTGCTCGACCCCTGGCTCAGGAGGTTATCACAGCAGCAACTAGAGCATCTTTGGCGTCCGATATTCTGATGAAAGCTACAAAATCTTCTCCATCGTGCTGTTGAACATCTCAGTGTTTTGAAGCGTCAATCTACCTCGTGCCCTGCTGTGCTGTCTCGATGATGCCCGCAAGTAGTCGTCGTCGCTCTGTCCCAAGATCTCGCAAAATCTGCAACCACTGAGGGTTCACCTGCTCGAGCGATGGTTTTGGCAGATCTCTCAAAGGTGACGATAGTCCCGGTGGCCGTACGATCTCCGAGTTGTCGTCAGTCTCTGATGTCTGGGTCTTTCCATTGCTGATCAGAGGGTTGGCTGCAATTTGTGCCAGCAGCTCTGCCTGCTTCAGTTCGAGGTGATCCAGTAACCAGAGAGACGACACCAAGCTCTCAGTCTGCTTGCCATTGCTCTCTCGATCGGGATCCAAAGACGGCGGCGTCTCAGTGGTGGTTGGAACAGGCGCCACAGCTCGCTTGGCTCCTCGTGAGCAACTGAACAGACTGTGGCTCTCAAGTTCTGCACATGTCGGTCGACTGTTGGGATCGGTGTGGAGCATCGCGCGAATGAGCTCAGCCACCTCCGGGTGCTCCGACTCGATCACACGCGGGATATCGCCTGATCGCACCTTGCTCAGCACGATCTGACGCTCCATTTGGGTCGTAAAACCGCAGAAGAGCTCGCACAGCACGATTCCGAGGCTATAGACGTCGGTGGCTGGCGTCGTCCCTGCAGACCCACGAGTTTGCTCAGGGCTAGAGTACAACGCAGTGCCGACACCGACCGAGTCCGACTGCGTCGACGCGTCCAGGTCGCCGTCGCTGAACATGCCCGAGTATTCGCTGGAAGCGCCGGGAGCCACGCTGTCCGAGGAGAAGTAGCGGTGCGGGTGGAGCCGCAGATTCGTCTCGAGCGTGTTCTTCGCCAACCCAAAGTCGCCGATCTTGACGCACGACTCGCGCGTGAGGAAGATGTTGGCCGGCTTGATGTCGCGGTGCACGAGTCCCTCGCGGTGAATATACTTGAGACCCGCGACGATTTGTCGGAAGATGTGCAGGCTCTCGGCGGCGTCTACCAGAGTGCGCTGGTCGATCCAATGCCGCAGGGTATCGCCTTCGTACAGCGCCATCTGGATGTACACGTCGATCTGCGTGATGAGCGTGCCGGTGTTGGTCGCGTCGCTGTTCTCCGACATCGATCGGTCGCGCTGTTTGAGGTTCATCATTTCTCGAAACGTCGGCGCAGATTTTCTCGACCTCGGGCTATGATCCATCCCGCTAATGGAGCTCGCTTCACTTGTATCCATCTCGAAGCCGAGCTCGGCAAACCCAGCCGTGTCGTCGTCCGACAATTCAAACCGCTCTCGGTCACTTCCTCCACCGTCTTCGTCGTCGGACTTGGTCGCTATCCGGTCGGTGTTGTGGAATATTTGACCGAGAGTAGCCGGAAGTGGTTGGACAGTCGCATTGCGTCTCGCATCGAGCTCCGATCGACCGTGCCCCCTAGGTGATCGATTCTCGACCGGAATGAGCGAGCCTTGCACCCACGTGGCGAAGTAGCGGCACACATTCTCGTGATCGAGGCGTGCGAGCGCGAGCGCCTCGTTCAGCAGCACGCTGCGCACCTGCGACGGATCGAAGAAGGTCTGCGGGTTGAACCAGAACTGTTCCAGCTTGACGGCGTACCAGCGGCCATCTGACGTCGAACGGCACTTGTAGACTTTACCGAAGCCGCCCTCGGCCACGAGTTCGCGCACGGAGAAGTCCGTATCGAACGGGTTCGACCGCCCAAACAGCGACGTTTTCACCCGAGCGTCAGCATGACAAGGCTTGAGCAGCGGCGACGGAGCGGTCGACGTCGCGCTCTGGCTCGGCGATGAGATGCAGCGAGACAACGACAGCCGCCGGGAGATGATGTTCTTGGCTTTGTCGGGGGCGTGTTCGGTGACCATGGCGGAACTACGAACCTAAACTCGGCAAAGTCGGAATGGCCGAGTACTCGACCCTGAAAGTCTCGAGTGGCTTCAAAAATAGATGCGTGTGGCGCCAAAAACGACAGCACTGCGCACTCCCCGAGCTGTTGTCGTTGCCTGGATCGCCTTGCGTGTGTTGCTTCGTCGTTGCCGAGTGACTTGGGCGAGGAGGCGTGCGCGTTGACAATGGCGAAA
The DNA here is from genome assembly GCA_023336425.1 of Phytopythium cucurbitacearum (nom. inval.). Taxonomy (NCBI): domain Eukaryota; phylum Oomycota; class Peronosporomycetes; order Pythiales; family Pythiaceae; genus Phytopythium; species Phytopythium cucurbitacearum (nom. inval.). Next base: position 13,538 of record JAADXC010000060.1, on the reverse strand, counting down.
GACGTCGGGAGCCGCGCAATGAACGGCACCACCAACCGACCCACGGTCAGGAAGAATGGGCACAAAGTGACTGAGCGCCTAGAGGAAGACGCACAGAACATGGAGGCGCGGCTCCACCAGCTGCGATCCAACCTGCAAGAGGAGAAGCAGAAGCTGGAGGCTGAGCGGCCGACCAAGTACGGCGGCAGTCGTTGGCGGAGCGCGAGCGAAACGCGCGGCAGCATCAGCAAGTATGCTAAGGAAGTCCAAGAGCGAACCACCCCGACGGGCAAGAAGAAGTCCGACAAGTCTCGGAAATGCAAGGACGAGTCCCTCTCTTCAGGCAGATCACCCGCCAGCGGGTCTCAGCCCGCAGCGGGGATTCTGTCAACCGCGACATGCGCTGAGTGGACAACGGGGCAGGTCCAGCAGTGGATCCAGATGATCGGGTTGGACGAGTTCCACAGCGCCTTCGAGTTTCACCAGGTGACGGGTGACAAACTGCTGGCGCTGACGCCGACCGACTGCGCGAACTTTGGTGTGGACAAACTGTCGTCGCGGAACCGGCTGATCGTCGAGGTCGAGAACTTGCGGAGTCGAACTCCAGTCAACAACAAACATTTGGCGAGTCAGTGTGCCGAAATCCTGGATCCTGCAATTCGTGATGCTCCGCCTGTGCCGGAGCTACCGTCTCCGACGCAAACACACTGGTCCCATCTGAAGCCTTTGAAGGAGGAGAACGCTGCGGCCAGCAACGAGGAGGCTCCAGTCAATTTGGCTGACGGAGAGTTCGACGAAGACGCGGGCCACGCATCGTTCATGAAGGCGCTGCTCGAGTGGCGCGAGTGTGACAACAACACCGCGTCCGCTCAGGAGAACCAGGAATCCGAGTGGGTGAATCCGATCTTCGGCGGCGAAGAAGAGATCACCGGTGGCGGGACTCTACTCGAGGGCTCGTACGACGAGGCAAAGGCGCACGAGCAGTTTCTACTGGCGCTCGAGGCGTGGAGGCGAGGAGGAGACGGGGAAAACCCTCCAGCGGACCAGCCCACCGAAAGCCGAGAATCTGTAGAAACAGGCTGTGCTCCTGACGAACGCAAGTCCTGCTGGCAGTGCTATCGAGTAGAGCTCGCGGAGCGCGTCGTTGTGGACCCTCAGACCAGCAAAGTGTTCTGCAGCCTCGCTTGCCAAAGTGCGTTCCAGAAGGAATACGCTCGATTTTACAATAAATGATCCGCCGTATTATTTCATAACTCTACATCTCCCGCTGTTGTCGTCCTTCGCCTTCTTGCCGGTGCTCGTGCAGACCAAGACGGACGAAATGCGCTTCACAGTCGAGCGATCCATCACGTCGAAGTCGGTCTCTTCCGTTTCTGAGCCAATAGCAGGCATGAGCTCTCGACAAGACGAATTGCACTCACTTGTGTTCAGGTGCTTACCGTCGTTCTCAGGCTTTGGTGGGGCATCCGTGCTAATACCAAGCACAAAATACGGTGCACTCGGTTTCGGTGGCACACGGATATTGAAAGGGGACGTGAAGCTCTCCGCTGAAACTAGGTCGCGCGGCTCAGTGGACTTTGGTCCATTGTTGCCCTCAACATCGTCAAGATCCAGGAATGCCTTGATGCCGTCACCGAGATTCGAGTCTTGCGGCTCTGCCTGCGGCAGCCTTGTTGCTTGTGAGTTCTCGCGCACTAGACGCATCATTTCGTCGCAGGAATCGACCAGCATTCGCTCAAGCTCATCGACGTTGTCCACGTTGACGGTTTCGTTGCGCACGTTTTGTAATATCTGCTGCAAGCCCATCTGTCACACTCAACTCGCACAACATCAGTTCAAATTCTCCTCAACACTGATTCGCACCACAAGAAAAGCACCTTGATTGGACGAACGGCTTGGTCGACATACATGTACTGGTCCACAACGGTCGCCAGCGCGCGTTCAACGCTCGAGATCTCGACCTCCTTTGTCTCGATGCGCTGCGACGTTCCGCGCTTGGACAGGGGAATGTTGTCGCACCCCATGCTCTTGGTGTGTGCCTAGATTGTCGTGAACGAGTGCAAGCAATATTCAACAAACCATGGTGCACAAGCCAATACCACAGAACACGAACTCACAATCTGTTTCTGCAGTTGAGAAATCCTCTCCAGGTCTTTATGGCGCTGCGCGTCGAGCTCCTTGATCATGCTTACGTGTGAGAGGTGCGTCCGGACCACATCTGCCGGGTCGATTTCCTGATTGTCGTGGCCAAACCCGATACTCATAAACGCCTCACGGTGTTCATTTTGAGTCTCCAGCTCCTCCGCACTGAAGAGATTCTTCTGGTGACCACTTGGAGCTATTCACATGAAACAATATGACGTGGACATGAATATATGGTACTGTAGTCGAGGCCAGCGATGAACACTTGTCGGACTTACACTGAAAGGATCGTCGTCGATTGGTTGGTGACCCAGGCTTCGTAGCGACGACTGGAACAGGATTTTGAAGCGACGAAGCCTCCCGCTGAACGGCCTGGATCTGATCATTGTAATACTTGTCGAACTTGGCCTTTTCGCGTGCCCATTTCTGCCGCATGTCGAGCTCGCGTCTGTAATTGCGCAGGTTGGTGGCCATGTCGGCCTTCTGCTGCGCGAGCTGCGCCTGCACTTGGCTGACGGCGTCCGAGGCGGCGATGTCTCTCTTCATTAGCTCCTGCGTCTGGTGGCCGAGCTCTGCGAACTGCACCTTGAGCTCGTTGGTGGTCTGCTTGACCTCAACACGCTCGGCGAGCAGCCGCTTCTTGATATGCTCGAGCACGAGCGCTCCTCGCTGCACATCGTGCGCCTCGTCTGTTCGACGCGCCAGGCGCGTCTCCAACTCGCTGATCTTGGTGTGTTTTGAGTACACGGGTCGCCTCGAGATGGCAGAGATGGGCTGCAGCCGGTCGGGCTCCTCCTCTAGCCCTTCGTCACCGTCGGGGCTGTCTGTTGAGTAGTTATCCATTGTCGATGCATGGTAGTGCAGACCGAGCGCTTCACTGTCCTTGACGAGGTCGTGCAGTACCAGTCGCGCCTTCTCCACCTCCTCGCGCTTGCGACTCACGGCGAACCGCAGCCTGTCGCTCTCGGCGCGCTTGACCTCGACGACCTTGCGCACCTTGTCCTCCAGGTCGCGGATGAGCTCCTCGCTCGACGCGGCTGCCAGACCCTTCGGCGCGCTGGGGCCAGGACGCGGACCGCTCGGGGTCTCTGGAGGTGGCTGCTGATGCTGCAACAGAGCGGCCGACTGAGGTCGCAGCCGTCCCTGGATGGGCGGGGCCGCCGCGCCTCCGCTCGCTCGGGCGGCGGAGCTGGGTCGCATCGTGCGTTATCGATGTTGAAGAATGAAGGATGACAGCCAGGAAATGCACCTTTTATTATTACCAATCACCGTTCGATTTGAGTTGTGTTGAACGGAACCATTGGGTGATGCAGCTCATTTTCAGCCAATTATAGCGATGTTGAAGTGAACAGTCGCGCGTTTCATTGGCTTAAATGCTCGATACGAGCCATTCAATTGGTGGAAAACAGATTTTGCCTCGGCAGGTTCCTCTGATTTTTTTGCAGTGCGACTGAGCAACAAACGCTGAACTGAAGGATCGCCATCCTATCCCATCCCGCACAGGAGATCGAAGCCGTCGCCAGCACCGCCGCCGCCCCGCACATAGCATAGCCATGAGCGTCCGCGCCGTAGGCGGCTTCCACAGCAACCTGCGCTCGCAGAGCTCGGTGCAGCTGCTCGGCTTCATCGAGAGCTGCATCCAGCCGAGTGCGGCCGAGACGTCGGATGACGGCGAGCTGCGCGTCAAGGGCTACCAGACTCTGCTGCAGACGTCCACGGCTGTTCTGTCCTGCATCCAGGTCTATTTTGATGCTTTTGTAGGCTATGGCAGGTGAGGTGCGGACCTCTCACACGTCCTGGGTGTGGCTGTGGCAGGTCCTGCGGCGCATCATCCGCGAGTATGCATATGGTCGCATGGGTCGCGAGCTGCAGCACCTGTCGCTGACCGTCGCATCCTTCGAGCGCGTGCTGTACACGTTCATCAAAGAGGAAATCATCCTGGCGTCCAAGCACCGTGCGGACGGACCGCCAATCGACTTTCGGTCCAAGACGGCGCTCAAGGACATCATCCCCTTGATCCCGACGGACGAGCGCTTCACGATCCTCTCGGGGGGTCTCTCGACGCTCATGAAGCACGCCACGCTGTCGCTGGACGAGACTCGCCAGGTGCTCGAGGAGCTCCAGTCAGGCTACGACCCAAACCGCGAAAAGCGCTGGTCGCTCAGCTCGTTCATGGCGCTGTCAGTGCTGTTCGTGCTCTACCGGCGCTTCCTGCGGCGCTCGTCCCTCAAGGACTTCTTCAAGCAAGTCGTGCCATCTAGAGAGGTGGTCCAGTGGGGCGTCGGGCTCTTGGTCGTCGCTGACTACTGGAACCGCTGTATGTACCGGTTCTCCAATCTGCGGCGCGTCAAGATCCAACACGCGCGCGTGCTCATGGCGCTGCGACTCTTCCTGCTGTGCCAGTACGTGCTGCAGCGTGCGCGTCCGGTCGGGAACGGCTCAGACCACCGCCTGCTGATCGACACGCCGATTGAAGCTGATATTGACGACGACCTCAAGAACGCGACGTCGCTGCTTGTCGAACGTGTTCCGCTGCCGTCGGAGTACTACGATCGCTCGACCGAGCCGTTTGGGTTCACCGCGTTCAAGATCGGCACGAATGTGCTCACAGCGTCCAGCGCGTTCGCCCACTCTGTTTTGGGCCGCACAAGCAAGCGGCTGCTGAGCATGCTGGGGCCGGTGCTGCTCGTGATGGCGATCCCGTACTACACGATCCGCAGCGCCAAGGCCTCGCGCTACACGACGCGCATCCTGATCGACCAGCCGGACGTTGGAGTGATCCGCATGGGGTGGCACGTGTTTGGAGAATCCAAGCTCGTTCGGCTCCTGACCCACCTGCAGCGTCCCAAGATTGCAGTGTTTGACCACCTGTTCCTGAAACAAGACCGATCCGCCACCGTCACGACCCGCGAAAACGACTCTGACATTGGGATATACATTTTCAGCGCACGTCCAATGGCGTCAGTGCAGGCTGGGACGTGGTCAGGCGCTACAGTCCCGTTGACGTCGCGGATGATCGAGTGCGGGCTGCCGTCGACGCGGCCGGTGCTGCTCTACGTCCACGGAGGAGGGTTCTTTGGCCGGTTCATCGCCAAGGACTTTTTGAACTTGAGTTGCTGGGCACGCGTTCTCGGCGCTGTCATCGTTTACGTCGGTATGTTCCTTCGTGTGTGCGCGTGAGAATTGTGGTGGTATGCAGAGCTAACATTACATCTGTGCGATTTGCCAAGATTACGGACTCGCGCCGGAGACTCAGTATCCAGACTCGCTGAATCAATGCATGACAGTGTACAAGTGGATCCTCGACGGAGGACTCGGCTTCCGACCGGGGAAGGTTGGGTTGTTCGGGGAGAGTGCAGGTACGCGCAGCCTTCGACGAATCCCAGCTCTTGAGTGGTCTGTCTGACGTTGCCGAAAATTTGTGCCTCAGGCGGAAATTTGGCTGCTGCCTTGTGCATTCAGTGCATCCAGGAGGAGCTGCCATTGCCAAATGGGAACGTGCTCATGTTCCCGGCGCTCAACATGCACCTGTCGCCGTCGCCGTCGCGGTTCTTGCACCAGAACGACCCGGTGCTGCCTCGCGGCATCCTGGAGCTCGCGCTCAAGTCGTACTACCCGTCGCACGGCCACTCGAATCAGTACAAGCACAACATCCACGACCCGCGGGTGTCGCCGGGGCTGGCGGAAGACGCGCTGCTGCGCCAATTCCCGCCGACGGCGCTGGTTGTGGGCGACCTAGACCCGCTGCTGGACGACAGCGTCGACTTCTACACGCGGCTGTCGTTCCTCAACGTGGAGTCGTCGCTCAAGATCTACCCAGGACTCTCGCACGGCTTCCTCATCTACGGCGACTTGGTCGAGGAGGCGCAGACGGCGATCGATGAGTCGTGCGAGCGCGTGCAGCACTGGTTCCGTCTGCCGTGAGACCGCGAGTGATAAGGACTACAGAATCATTGCGAGATTGTGACGCATGTTTTCATGGCGCTTCAAGTTGCGACGCCGTCGCTTGTTGAATGCTCGGCACCTGCTTGGGTCTGGATCTCTCTGGCTCGTTGGTTACGCCGCACAGTTGGACGTTCGTGCTTGTGGGTCCTCTAGCAAATCCTGCTGTCCGTTCCACTTTACACGCCGTTATCACTCGCTCGCTCACTGTACAACGGTTCACAGCGGCAAAATTTTGGTTAGCGCGCAGCTCTGCATGCTGGCCGTTGGGTACCGACACGCCGAACTGGTCCAAATGCGGCGCGACTGTTCGGCCTGTTGGCCAGACGTCCTCATCGGCAGTCGCTGGTGTCTGATGACGACTGGACGCACACTGGGTAAGATGGGGCGATGTATGTGCAATCACTTCGAAGTCTATGACATGTCTCCTGCTCTGTCAACGCGTGATTGCTGGCGGGGGGCCGCTCATCGGCCTCCTGACGGACCAAGTTGGTCCACAAGCGCCATCGAAACGCAGGCTCGACCGCGTGACATGCTCGAGGAGGAAGGTCCTTCTGCTGGACAGCCGGTCAGCTCATGCGATGCGTCAGGCTCGGCGCAGTCCCACGCCGCGGCCTGGCGACTCGGCCTTGCCTCAGGCATATTCTGTTGGGCCGGCGCTGCGCGGCATGCGGCTGCCCTGTCCGCCTCCGTCCAGCCGCATGCTGTTTCGCAGACCCGCGCGGGATAGTGGGGGGCCGTCGAGTGTCTCGCTGTCATTTGGCGCCGCTGGCCGTCCGACCTCTGCGCGCGTGCAATTCGCAGGAGGCTCGTGGTTGAACGACGAGCGAGTCGCTTTCGTGACGGATTTGCCCGGCGGCTTTGGCTCGGAACACAGATCCTGCGGGATGGTGAGAGGCGCGACACCCTTTCACGCCACCAGTGGGCACCGGATGCTCTCGCCGCTGAGTCACAGGCGGCGGCGGCGGTGGGAGACCCGGCAGAGACTCCTGAGAGTGCGACGCCCCAAATTTGGCGGCCGTCAGCACGGACCCAGCTTCGGTCCGCCCGTTGTCCCACCGCCCGACAGGTCAGAAATTCCGAGTGACTGACTGCGCCGGCAAAAGACGAACGTAGGCGGCCGAAGGACCGATCGGTCGATTGCATCAGCGTGCCGGCGCGGGCCACAGCCGGAGAACCAGCACCCAGTACGAGGATCCCCCTTTGCCCGACGACGCTGCGGACGGGTGCCACTCGCCGAGATCAGCGGCCGTTGCGTCGTCGAGGGGCTATTTCTGTTGCTGGCCGACTGGCGCAGGGTGTCCAGGCCGTCAGCGGACAGACTCACCACCAGCTGACAACGGAAAAGGACCCGTCGTGACGGAACAGCGCCTGCCAGCGAGGCCGGCATGGCGGCGCTCTCGTGCGAGTTCTTCCACGGCGGCTGCGGCCATGACGCCATCTTCGCGTCCGAGTACAAGCGGTGAGCGCGCTCGCTGGGTCGCCTGGATAGATGCCCTCGGCTCACTTGTTCTGCTGTCCACCATGGCTTTTGCTCGGTGTCTTCGATCCGCAGCACGAACCGGACCAAGCGCACAAAGGTGCGCGTGGCTGCTGCTGCAGTGCCAGCTTTTGCGGCGGGAGCGAACTAACGACTCGATGTGCATTGTGTCTGCACAGATCTTGCGCTGCTTCCCTCACTGCTGTCCCGAGCACGTGAACCGCAGCTACTGCGGATCTGCCGTCAACATCCAGGTGCAGTCCCATTCCGGCGGCGAAAGCGGCGGCTCGTGGCCCCGCAACCGCGGCGATATGCTCGTGTTCGCGCACTTTGAGGAGGCGCGCGCCGACTGCTTGGTCGTTGGCAGCGAGATCGCCTTCGACACCATCGCGAGCGCCATCCAGACCGAGCAGACCCCTAAAGGCGTCTGGATCGAAGGCACGCTCATGCAATCTGACATGGAGCAGGTAGGAGCGGCGTTGCGATGGTTCGAGCGTCTCGTTACACTGGTATGCTGACAATCGTGCGTCCCAGAACCTGCTGATCTACCAGATCAATGCTGGAGCCAGGTGGTATTACGAATGGGAAAGCGCAGCGACCAAGGCGCAGCGGTTCACCAAGCACGTACTGCGCGTCTACGTCTTTGAGCGGATGGATTCTTTCGACAGAGGCGCTCCGCGGATGCTTCGTGTGGTGGCGTTGACCACATCGTCCGAGTTTCTGGTTGTCTCGTACCGACGAGCTCCCACTGAAGGACGCGTTGAGCGGCGAGATGTGCTGCCGCTCCAGTCCTCCGAGTGGCAGTCGCTCACTGTCGCGGATGGTGTCGACGGAGTCGCGATGCAGACGACGAGCGATCCTCACGCGCGATCCATTGATCCAAATCAAGGACTAAATGACAGCATCAGCGACAGAAGAGCGCCGAATTTCACTCAAGCAACGATACCCAGCGAGGCTCAGGCGGACCAGAAGCTGTGGATGGCGCTCCACGAGGACGCGATGCGGACCTCGAAGCATTTCGCCATCATCCAATGCTTTTTGATGAACGTCGACGCGCTCCAATTCCACTCTTGCCTTCGACAATGGAGCACGCTTCTGTTCGGCCAAGCTGGCGTGAAGCCGCATTTTTCGTGGTCGTTCCTGCAGACGGCTGGACAGGGCAGCGCGCCAATCAGCATTTCGCCTACCGATGATGACACTGTGCAAGACCCGACAGCTCGCGTCGTTCACTTTTGCGCTAGCGTGGTTGGATGGCTGACATTTGACTCATCGACAATGGAACACCTCCGGCACTTACTTCGAGGGTACGCTCATGGACTGCTCGATAAACAAGTGCTCCGGAATGGCTACATCGCAGTCGTGGAGCTGCTCCGCTCAAGTGTCGACCGATTCGCAGGGTCGTCCGACAATTCCCCTGCTCCATCATCGACACTGTCGCAATTGACCGAGGAAGTGCTGACGATCGTGTTCCAGAATGACTCGATGAAGCATCTGCGCTCGTCGTTCATTGAGCTGCTTGCATCTCAAGAGATGTTCGGCTTTGAGCCGTTCGTAGCCCAGATCCGAGCAATGTTCGTGGCAGAAGCCACTCGTTCGCTGATGAGAATACCTCGGCGCGTGGTAGAGCAACAGTGGGTGTCACCATTCCAGGGCACATGGACGTTCGACGGCAATCGCTCGCTGCTGAGTTCTGGCGCTAGCTCTACACTGCCACTTTCGCTGGAATGTGCACTGCATTTTCTGCGCGAGTGGGCACGGCTATCAATTGCAGTGCCGAGCGATCAGTCCATTGTGATCTCGTCGAGTTGGGCCGATTCGGAGCAATCTGGGATGCATCTTGTCTTTGACGGACGCCAGCGGATATTCCGGAGGTTCCCAAGTGGACTATCCAGCATGATACCGCTCGGCTCGCAAACGTTTGGAGAGTATCGTGGTCAAGTTATGTCGCCATCGTGCTTTGTGGTCGAGTTTGCGTCGTTCGAGGAGCTCAGTCTGGAGCGATCGACCACCAATTTCCTGTGGACAGTTCAGTTTGATGTCGAGGACGTGGACGAAAACAGCGGGGTCGCGAATTCAATGTTGATGCAAGTGAAATTAGACACGATTCATAGAGAGGAAGCGTCCAGAAGTCCGCCGACAACTTTCTATATGAAGTTTGCCTATAGCCGGCACATGTAGATCAAAATACTGTAGACAGACTAGCGTTCTGCCGAAGACATGCTGGAGCACGCGCTGAGAGGACTTGCGCTTGAACAAAAATGAATTGGCCTCAGCTAGATCTGCGCTGGATCTGTCACTCTATCTCGCTTCACTTATGCTTCTTGTTCTTGCTCGATTTCTTCTTGCTCTTCTGTCCTTGCTGCTGCTGGCGTTCGCGCTCCTCCTCTTGAGCGAGCTCCTCGCCGAGCTGATCGGCTGACCGGAACGAGGTCGAAATGTCGCTGCTGCTAGTCGCGGCGCCGGCAGGAGCTCGAGATCCGAAGCGGCGCTCCACGCCCTGGTTCTCGGTCGTGTCCCACAGCGCCAGAATGCCCTTCGAGCCGCCCACCGCGAGCATGAATGGCGAGTCCTGGTAGAACGACATGGAAAACAGCTCGCCCTATCCACGTAATAGCGAGTTAGTCACATGAGAAGACAACTCGAGAAAAGGGGGTCGTGACAGCAACGTACCACATTCATCTCCTTCGACGTGATGCACACCGGCGAACTGTCCTTGAGGTCCCAAATCTTGACCGTCTTGTCGACGCCCGCAGTCGCGAACAGACCGGGGATTTGCGCCGAGAACGAGATGGCCGAAACAGCACCAGTGTGCGCGTCGAACCGAAACAGCGGCGCGGAGCCGTTCATGCGCACGTCATACCCGACCACCACTCCGTCCTCCGTTGACGCGACAATGGTGCTGGGCGTATGCGGGCTCCACGTCATGCTCTCGACGTCGGCACTGAGTGCGAACGAAGAGAAGGCGTCGGGCTGGCGGCCATCCAGCACGACGATCGACCGGTCGAACGAAGCACTCGCCAGCACCGTCGTCTCGGCAGGGTTCCAACGCACGCATTGAACCTTGTCGTTGTGGTGGCCCATCGTGTACAGGCACTGCTGCGTCGTGATATCCCATACTTTGACGCTCGTGTCGGCCGAACCGCTCGCCAGCATATTGCGGTGGCTACTGTTCCAGTCGAGCGCCATGACTGCGTCCTGGTGGCTGCCGGGCTTGAGCGCCACCTTCTTGTTTTTCCGGCGCTTGGTGATCTTGGGCATCGCCACGTCGCGAAGCTCGTCGCTCTCCTCGCCGCCGAGCGTAGCCGCAGGCTCGAGCACGTCCAGCACGTCGAGGTTCCAGATCTCGATACCCGGCTTGAAGGTGCCGACAGCCACGAAGCTGCCATCCACTGGTCCCTTCGCCGGGTCCAGCGGCACGGGAGCACAGTCCATCCACGCGAGCGACAGCGGGAAAGCCGGCAGGTTGATCTCGTGGTGCACGTACAGCGCGCCGTTCTCCTCGTCGTACACCTGCACCTCGAGGTTGCTGAACTCCTCCTCCGTGTTGGCGACCAGCACGACGGCGTCCGTCGGACGAATCTCGACATCCTCCTTGTCCAGGTCCAGCTCGTCGTCCTGGTCGTCCTCTTCGTCGACGTCGGCGTCATCGTCGGCCATCTCGACATTGCCTTCTTCATCGACCTTGTCGCCTTCATCCTCCTCCTCCTCCTCTTCCTCCAGCTCGCTGCCCTCCACCGCGCCGCTCTGGCCAATGTAGTTGGTGATGGCCGCGTCGTCGTCCTCCTCGTCGTACTCGTCCATCTTGAACGACGCCGGCAGGCCATCCGCACCCGCGGCGTCGCTCGACCCGGCCGTCTCGTCCGCCTCATCGTCCGAGTCGGCCATTGCCTCCATTGCCTCCTTCTCCTCGGCCTCCTCCTCGGCCGCCAGCTCGCGCATCAGCTGCATCTCCTGCTCCGTCAGCTTGAGCTTCTCGGGCACGCGGCGCGCGGCCCCCTTGGGCACCCACGCCAGCGCCGAGATCATCGCGATGAGTCTGCTGCGAGTGCTCGCCTGTCGACACTTTTTGCGCGCTTTGCTCGCCAAGAATCATGAAAGGCTGCGGTACCTCCACGGACAGAATAAAGAAATTCGCTGAGCCCTAGCCTCGGTGATTGACAGGCAAACGATTGGCTCCGGTGCCTGGTGGTTTGATTTAAACATATACAAAAACCAAGTTCAGAGAAAATCGTCTACTGCCCAGAGCAAAGATACGAGCGACTGCAGCCCCCGACTGCACACCCCCGCAAATGGAAAATGAATTACTTGGTATTTGTAAGGATACGAAACAGTCATGCACATACAGAGTATACTCGTGTAATTACGAATGTATAGTCTTGAGCTGTAGACGAATAGTGTATATAGTTTATTGAGAGTCTATTTCCAGAGTAAAGTATAGTATAATCGCAGTCAATAGCGAGCTCAGTCAATAGTGTTATGACAAACATTTGACTGCTGCCTGGGTAATTGTGTACAATTTGGATTTTACTGCCGCCCCCGACGTGCAGACTTGCCAACTGCATACACCTCTGAACGGAATAAATAAACAAATAGGTTTAGGTGTTTGACCATACTTGAACGATTGCAATAACGCAGGATAGGCTGTTTGTCGGGCCAATTGATAGCACCATGCCGCACATGTCATACAACACAGTACATTTTGCATACAATTTTGCAACAAATGAAAAAGAATGTTTGCATAAAGAAAATGACAGAATATGGAGTGATTGATCAAATGAGTGACTACATTCAGTTTGGACAGAATATGGTACGATATTGATCCATTAGCCGACCTACGTCTGATTACATTATTGATATCTGAAACCATAATTGTATATTTGAATGATTGTCGGACAGGCAGTGATGCGAAGAGAAAGAAGACATGATGGTCATTACAAGCGCATGAATGGCGCACAGATTCTGGGAGATTCAAGCTTTTCCTCACGTCATGAATCGCACTGACGAGCTCCTAATGTCGCAAGAGGAGGCGGTGATGAGAGCGGCGGAAACCGGGCAAGCCATGTGAATGGAGACCATTCTTTTGTCAATCTACTTCGGCATGGACAACGTTGTGAGGCTTCTTGTTAAAATCGGCGCAGCGCATGGCCATTGCGACGTTATCCACATCGCGTACGAATGGCGGGCTCGTCCCGACGATTATGAGCACGAGCAAAGCTGCCGTGCCATGCAGTACGCGATCTATGGTGGCCATCTCGAAGCTGTGGATTTCATGCTTCATATGTACAACAGGGATCTGAAACAAGCACTTGGTCAAGCGTTGAAAACTGGCCGGCCAGATGTGGTTGAGGTGTTGTGCACGGAGGCTTCAATTGATGAATTTAAATGGGCAGCGGATGAGGGTCATCTCTGATGCGACAGCTGGCTGAAACTGGAATCGATTATCACATGCTTGATAACCGTTTTCGATCTATCTTTCATCTCCAACTTGAGTCCGTGTGGACTGGAGGACCATTTTCGTGGCGCGAATATCAAAGTGCTATGTTGGTACATGGCCATTAATCACCGCTGGTTACAGTCGAAGACCTTGCAAATGCATACGAACACATCCAGAACACAAGGAGCAGGAATTTGAGAATGTTCCGAGCGTTCGCTTTCGGGTCACACGGCTCCCGAACTCAATGTGCACTGTTGATCGTGTATTCGATAAGTTATCGATGCTGTTGACTTGGATATTGTACTGGAATTGATCGAGTATATCCATCCGCCTAGATTTGAGTGAGTGAGCTTCATTGAGGTACTTAAAAGATCTCTAATGGCTAGGCTGGAGGTCTAAGCCACCACCTAAGGGGGAAAAAGGGTTATCCTGCTCTCGAGACGGATTCTTCGGGTCGAGATGCGTGAGGATAAATCGCGTCCCGGTCCGCTTGGCGCTGGTCCGCGTGTCTTGCCGCTGCCGAACTAAGCCAATGCTGTACGTCGTTGTGCAGGTGCTGAT